>CM021106.1:96052835-96188534 GCA_007115665.2 Sequoiadendron giganteum
TAAGGGGATATTTAGACAAAAAAAGGGTAAATTTGGAGAAATGAAGTGTCCAAATCTAGGTGTCTACAATAACAATATGAAAAATTAGAAAAATGAAGACCAAACAACAAACAACATAGGAATGTAGATTCTTATGGACCAATAAATCAAAATTAGAGAGGTAGAGGAAGATTGGGTAGAGGTTTTGGAAGAGGAACCTTTAGAGAGATTTGTTTCAAGTGTGGGGAAAAAGCTCATATGGCATATGATTTTAATCATGAAGAGGAAAGACCAAGAAGAAGAACTAAAATTTAGAATGGAGCAACAAGCATAAATGGAGAAGATGCACTCTTATCACATTTAGAAAGTGGAAGGAGCTAAAGTTTTGATGACAAAAAGAGTATTGATAAATGAAGAAAATAGACTTGCACAAAAGAAAAGATTGTTCAAGACCAGATACAAGTGTGAAGGGAAGGCATGTAATATTATCATTGACAGTGGAAGTATAGACAACCTTGTGTTAGAAGAAATGGTTAATAAATTGCAGCTAGAGAGAAAGAAACACCCGAATCCATACCAGATAGCATTGGTACAAGATGGCAAGAAAATTTTGATCAACAAACAATGTGAGTTAAAATTTAAGATAGGAGTCTATTTTGATGAAGTTATATGTGATATTATTGTAATGGATTCTTTCCATATTATACTAGGAAGACCTTGGCAATATGATAGGATGGTTATGCACAATGGCCATGCCAATAGATACACAATAACCAAGGATGGAGTGAAGAATAAGTTAAAGCCTCTGAAAGAAGATTTGTGTAAGTTTACAGTAATGCAAGAGTCTTTTTGGTTGATGAAAGGAGTTTTTTTAGAAGGTATGAAGCAAGGGAGAGTTTGTGTTGCTTTGATTCCCAAAACTAATAATGAAAATGTTGAAGAAGTTCCTATAGAAGTTGAATATTTGTGGCAAGAGTTCAAATATATTGTTTCAAATAATGTGCTTGAAGGATTACCACCAATGAGGAAGATTATTAACCAAATTTAATTAGTACCAGGAGCAATTTTTCCAAACAAGGAAGCCTACAAAATATCACCTACAAAGAGTGAAGACATCAATTGATAAGTTGTTGATTTGTTGAGGAAGGGTTTAATTAGAGGGAGCTTAAGCCTGTATGCAATACCTATTGTTTTGTCAGTAAATAAGGGTGGAGAATGGAGGGTGTGTATAGATTTAAGAGCAATAAACAAGATTACCATAAATTACAAATTTCCATTATCTAGTATGGGTGATATCATGGGTTGCTTAAGTGGACTAGAGTACTTCACCAAAATTGACTTGAAGAGTGGATACCACCAAATCCAAATCAAAGAAAGAGATGAATGGGAGATGAAATTCAAGACTAAGGAAGTTTTGTATGAGTGGTTTTACATGCCATTTGGGTTAAACAATTCACCTAGTATGTTTATGAGGTTAACAAATGAGGTGTTGAAAAAGTTCTTGGGAAAATTTATGATTGTTTATCTAGATGATATTTTAATTTTCAATAAGACTCTATAAGAGAACTTGATGCATATTAGACTTGTTTTTGAGAAGCTTAGATATGATAATTTTCTAATTAGCCTCAAAAAGTGTAGCTTTGTGAAGAGGGAATTAGTATATTTGGGCTTTGTTGTATCAAGGGAAGGAATCAAGATGGACCCAAAAAAAGGTGAAAGCTATTCTAGAATGGCCAACACTTAGGAGTGTAATGAAGGTGAGATCATTTCATGGATTATAAATTTTTTAGAGAAATTACATTAAAGGTTTTAGTAGCATATGTGCACCACTAAATAAAACCATGAGGGGTGATATGAAGGAATTTAAGTGGACTACAAGGGCAGTGAAGAGTTTTGATTTGTTGAAGACTAAGGTGACAAAACAACCTATTTTAGCACTTCTAAATTTTAGCAAGGCATTCCATTGGATTGTGATGAAAGTGGTAATACTATTGGGTCCATCTTGAGCCAATAAGGTAAACCTATTAATTAATTTAGTGAGAATTTTAATGATTCTAAGAAAAATTATTATGATAAAGAGTTTTATGCAATTGTTCAAGCACTTAAGAAAATGGAGGCACTATCTTTTTCCCAAAGACTTTGTTTTGTTTACTAATCATCAAGAACTCCAATAATTGAGTAGTCAAGGGAAGTTGAGTCAAAGGAACATGAAGTGGGTTGAGTTTTTATAAATCTATTCATTTTTTTTTTTAAATATAGGATGGGAAGTCTAACAGAGTTGTAGATGCCTTGAGTAGAAGGCAAGGTTTGTTGATTGAAATGCAGGTTGAAGTTGTGGATTTTGATGAGTTCAAAGAGTTGTATGAAGGAGAATAATATTTTGGAGAAACATGGAAGGATTGTAAGGAGCCTATTGTAGAAAAAAGAACCAAATAGTTGGATTTTTTTGATCCAAGATAGTATGTTTTTTAAAGGTAAACAATTGTTTATTCCTAGAAGCTCAATTCGATTGAATTTAATCAAGGAAAAATATAGTGGAGGTCTTGTAGGAAAATTTGATTTTGATAAGACCATTGCACTTGTTGGAGAGAGGTATTATTGGCCTCAGTTGCAGCAAGATGTAAGAAAAAATATGCAAGGTTTCAGGGTGTGTCAAGTGGAAAAACGAGTTAGTCAAAATACTGGTTTATATCAGCCACTACCTATACCTAAGAGGTTGTGGGAGGAGATTAGCATGGATTTTTTCTTGGTCTTCCAAGAACATAAAGAGGGCATGATTTTATATTTATGGTGATCGATAGGTTTTACAAAATGGCTTAATTTATACCATTTAAAAAGACTAATGATGTTGTTCATATTGCAGTTTTTTTTTCAAGGATATTGTGAGACTTCATGGTTTATTGAAGAGCATTATTTCTGATAGAGATACAAAGTTTGTTGGCTAGTTTTGGAAGACCTTGTGGAAGAAGCTAAGGAATGATTTGAAGTTTTTCTCAGCCTTCCATCCACAAATAGATGGTCAAATGGAAGTTGTGAATATGATCTTGGGGAATTTTCTAAGATGTTTAGTTGGAGACAAGCCAAAAGGGTGGGATTTGATTATACCTCAAGCTGAATTTTCCTATAAAAACTAGATGAATAGAAGCATGGGTAAGTCCAAATTCCAAATATTCTATGAAAATAGTTCAAGAGTTGTTTCAGATCTGAAAATATTGAAAAAGTTGAAAAGAAAAGTGCAGATGCAGAGGATTTTGCTTATTACATGAAGAGGCTACATGAAGAGGTAATAAAACACACTCATAAATGAATTTTCAATACAAAAATAATGCTGTTTTGAAGAGGAGATACAAAGGGTTCCAAGTTCATGATGAGGTGATGGTGCATTTAAGAAAAGAAAGGTTTCTAGTGGGCACCTACAAAAAGTTGAAAATGAAGAACAGTGGATCTTGTTGGATTGTGAAAAAACATTAATCAGATAATGCTTATGAAGTAGAATTGCCAAGTGAACTCAATATTTCACCAATTTTTAATATTTTTGATCTAACCATGTTTCATGAGTCTAAAAATGATGAAGGTAAAAAAAATGTGGAACAAAAAACATCAACATCAAGTTCAAGGAAAGAGTAGATTGAAACTATTCTTGATTACAGGGTGAGTAAAAGCACTACAAGAAGGCAATACATGGAGTACTTAGTAAAATTTATTGGGAGGATAGTTGAATATGAATATTGGTTGTATAAAACTGAGGTTATTCATTTTGGATAACCTCTTGAAAAGTGATAAGATCACTTTCTTTATACTGTGGGTGTCTGATGCAAGAGCATCCATGGCAATTGGCAATCCCATGTCAATCAAAAGGAGGTTAATTTTGTTGAGAATTTTTTGATTTTGGAATAAGTTAATTTTGGTTTTAAGTTCATGTTGAGGGGTGAAAAATGATTTATATTAATTTTTCAATTAAATTCCCTAGTGGGGTAAAAAGGCAAAAAATATTTTAAATCTTTTAATTGCAAACTTCCTAAAAAGATTATTAGGGTGTTGTATTTTTTTAATGGTGGAGTTAAAATCACTCCACCATGATCCTTAAAACTTAGGAACTGGAGAAGTGGGCACCCAAGCTTGCCTTGATTTTTTTTCTTTTTCGAGAGTCAAAAGGAGAGGAAAAAACTGGAAACTCCTATCTTTGGTGGGCTGCTAGAAATGGGTATTAATTATTTTAATTGATTTTTGAAAGGCTTAATGTGAAAATACATGAAGTGGCATGCCACATGGGTGAAGGAAAGATAAATTATGTGAAATTAATTTCATGACAGGGGAGTTATGCAACAAAAAACCCATTATTCATTGATGAAATTTTTGGAAGAGGAATTGAAGGGATAGGGAAAGGAGGTGTAGTATTCTCTGGAAAGAATTGTTGGAATTTTTTTGTAGGTTTGGAATGATTTAAAATATTCCATGAAGGTTTTAGAACAATTGGGTTGAAGCTACATGAGTTTTAGGTGGAGTTGAGGTGCTGGAAGATGAATTAGTTTGCAAGATCTCACATAGTTGAGCATAGTTTGATCTTGAATGTATTTATTTTGTATATTAGAAGTTTGTAAGGAGTTTAATTATTTTATATCAGTCCATAGATGACTGAAATTCATGTGAAATCATATTTCTTAAACTGAGCATTTGGATGTTTCATTTGCAAACAATTTGTGGGGTTTAATTTGCAAGTTCTTATTTCTGTTTTAGCAATTTTTGTGAGGATTTTATAGAGGGTTTTGAGAGTGTATCAATACCTCTCTAAATTAATTATTCAAAATGTATTGGTCTTATAAAATAATCTTTCCTTTAACCACTCAAAAATTATCTTGAGACCTTCATATGGAAAAATAACTTGCACTTAATTACTAACATTAAGTTATTTACTAACTTTTATTTATTAACATACTAAAATATTAATTTATTATTTAATTATATAAAATGTATACTATACATGGAATATATTTCCAACACATGTCCTATTTCTATTGGTGAGGATTCAGAGAGTTTTGTTATTTTATTTAACTCTAGAAATATATTAAACTAGGGTTTATCATCTCCTAGATTTACTATTCATTTTAAATGTTAATAATTAGTGATATTAGAAGGAAAGATAATATGAGTGTTATCAAGATCATGAGAGAAGTTTTGGTGCCCAAAGTTATAAATTCCCAAATCACTACTAAGGTTGGATAATTTCCTAGGTGTTACAGGTGTCAAACTTGCGAAGAGTACCATAAAAACTATATTCAGGTTGGGAGACTAAGGACCAATTATTGAGGTGGGTAAGATCTTCTTCTCTTTTAGTTTTGCAAGACCAAGGGTTTTTCCCCAAGGTGCTTAATTAAAGGATATTAAAAGGATTCAATGATTACCTTGTTATAAACCATAGCTATTGTGAGATGAGGATTGTCAAGGTGGGTCAATTACGCTTGATCCATGATGAATCAAAGCATAATTTATCCACTAAACCTCAATCTTCCAAACAAGAAAATTCAAATTGAAATTTTTAAACAAAGAATTTATTGAAACTAAATAAATACAAACTATGAAATAAATTAAATGCCTACTCTAATCCATCTAAAACTTATCTCCTTTTGGAATTGGTGTCGTGTTGATGTGGATAAACAACCCTTTCCCAATCCTATGATCTACGAGCATATTTCAATCGATTCTATTGAAGAGAATTGATGAAACCATTGTGATAGATGGATGAAAATCTGATTTATGCTAAATTAAACATGATGCAAGCTAAATTAACCCGATTTTATGCTAAAATCGATCTAACTATGCAATTTATAAGCTAATTTAAGATACTTCTAAGCTAAAAGAAGGAAATCCTAATTTATAAATAGGCTAAGATGGATGCATGGAAGCCATTAATGGAAGCTTAAAGCTATTATGAAACTAAAAATGAACTAAAAAAAGATAAAAGTGAATGAAGTATGAATGTGAGTGCAAGTGAATTCAACAACATAAGTTTTATTTGAAAGATGAATCCATTTATCTCCAAAAGATGTTCGATTTATAGGAGAGCAAATGAGAAATGGAGGGTTGAGATTGAAAAGATCAATCAGTGGTCAAGGATGGAAGGAAGAAGATGCATGGATCATGGATTCTCATCAAAAAATGAGAATGCAAGATGAGAATTAATCAAGGGCTCACATTTGTTCCAAACAAACACACTTTTGTCTTACAGACATAGGTCACAAGGTGACTTGCTCAAGAGGTTAAAGGTTTAGCTTGTTCAAAAGTCCAAGTGAGATGATTGGAGGAGATAGAATATTCTTTGAAATATTCTCATGGATGAGGATACAAATATTTTGTAAATTAAAAGAAAGTTTTAACTACGCAAAAAAAGAGATAAGGAATATTCCCTTTTAGAGGAAAATTAGATTAATTGTTAATTAAACAAGGTTTGATCATACAAATGAGGGGATTCTAGAGGAATTAAAGTGATTTTCATTAAATTAAATGATTTAATGAAAGGGGAAAAGGTGAAATGAAATTTAATTAAATAACTTAGGGTTATTTAATTAAATAAGATGACTTAGGAATAAATTAAATATTTTGATTTATTTAATTTAATGATATGAAATGTTAGCATGAAGGGGGAGTGAATTAGTTCCCGAGTTGATGAATTAGGTTAATGGATGAAAATGATGCAATTAATTAATTAGCTAGGCTAATTCAATTAATTAAGAAAAAAAAGGATGGGTTTGAGGATGAAATGATGTTAGTTAACCAATGTGATCCATCAAAACACTTTTTGATGTCTACATTTTTCTCCTCTTTGAAGAAATATACTCGTTGCATTGGTTGAAAGACTAATACTGACTTTGATGTTGATTTCACAAAAATATATATCAATGATCTCTTCGAGATGTTTATAGCCAAGCTAAAATTGATTGATTTGATTGATTGATTGATAACATTGATGAGGATTCACAACAATGCAAGGATTGTGTTGAATAACATGAGGATTTATAGGGAAAGATATATCCCAATAATGATTGATTTGATATTTTGATCAAGATTTGCTAGCAAGTTAGGAAAAAAATTCGTTAGATGATTTGATATTGATATGATCGAAGGATGGTTGGTTTCTTCCTCAAGAGATCGATCGGGGAATAAAGTGTTCTGATCGAGCTCACGATAGGTGAAGATCAGACTTATGCTTGAGATTTTGATATTTCAAGTTGCTTTTGCATCAAGGAGCTGAAAATTTTTAGATTGTTGAACTGAAGATGATATAGATGCCCCACTATACCTCAACAGAAGAGGGATTGCTGGTGTGCTAGCTTAGATATTGATGTAGATAGATTTCATTGGTCATTGGTAGCCTTATGTATATTTTGATAGATCATACATATTTGATACTTGGATAGAATTGTTAGTAAAGATAGAGGAATACGAAGAAAAAGATAAATGGATGAATTTATTGCAAGGTGTGACCCTTGGTCTCCTCTTCCCATGGTAGGCATATTCCAACATGGCACTTGAGATTTGTGACATGGTTTAACCACCTCTTGTCGATATTGATCTTGTATAAATCTAGCGACTATATCGGGCATTAACAAGTTGATATTTTGGTGCAACGACAGTCGCCTATGCAACAATTGGTATAAGAGCTGAGGTCACAGTTTCAAACCCCACACTTGCATTGGGGGAGATCGTTGCAAGGTGTGACCCTTGGTCTCCTCTTCCTATGGTAGGCATATTCAAATATGATGCTTGGGCTTTGTGACATGGTTTAACCACCTCGTATGGATCTTGATCTTGTATAAATCCATCCACTGTATCAGGCATTAACATGCTAATATTTTGGTACAACAACAATCACCTTTGTAATAGAATTGACCATTGATTTTGATGATTGCTTCAAAAGATCCAAAAAGCCTATGATCCACCAAGAATTATTAGAGAGATTGATGAGAAATGAAATGAGGATGAATGTAGGATGATGAGTTTCTCAAATCTTGGGATTGGGATTTTTTGTCATTCTTTATTGTTTGATATAACACATAGATACGATGCATCAAAGGATTGATATCCAGGATGGTGTTGTATCTAGTGTAATGAAATTTGATGCTGCAAATAGATAGGATTGTTCTTGTTCACACCTTGGCATACAAAAACATCGTTGGAATGTAAGTTGGGAGCTTAGAATATATTGGAGCAAAGCATACACAATAGTCAAGAACATACCCTAAACAACTTTCCTACACACAACTAAGCAAATAATCACCAAGATTATTTTACAAGAGTATCCAAAAGGACATAAAATAAAAGATAATGATCAATGCCCCATTCCTTTCTCTCTTAATCTATTTTAGATAGGCATCATCAAGAGATCCTCAGAATGGGTCATTAAGATAAATCACAAGAAAAGATCAAAGACATACAACTGGTGCTATCTATATCTCTTTCCAGTTTAATTTAGCTAAGGTGATGTCTAGAATTGATGCCTATTATAGGAAGGATACATCCTAAGACATGTTGACTAGATGGTTGTTTGATGTTAGGATGATGATGCTATGATAAGCCATTGATATAAACTTCACTGACACATTTATCTATGATCTAGACTTTAGATTTTGACACTTAGGTTCTCATTTTATGACTTGATACACTTTCTTTCTATTAGTTTTTCCAAAGGGTGAAGGCGATGATTGATTTTATTATGGATGAAGGTTTTATTGTAGGTGAAAGTGAGATGGGATGGGTGGTTTTGGATTTTTTTAGAATATTTCAATGTTTTTGGTATTTTGAAGATGTTTTGAGGCTATTTTTGGTCTTTTTGAAAGTTTATGTGAATGTTTTAGGCTTTTTAGTTATTTGAGGATTTTTAGGGTTTTATGATATTTTTGAGGTTTTTTGGGTCTTTTGAATGTTTTCTATTGTTTTTGGATTTTCAATTTTCAACTTTTTTTTTGTGTTTTATGATATTTGAATGTTTAGGGGTTTTTTGAATTATTTGGATGTTTGGATTTTTGAGAGTTTTGACTAAGAACCTAACCTAAAAAACCTATCTTAGGGGTCTTGGGGGCTGATCAAAGATAAGCCTTGCCTACGTTATACATGCAGATACAACACAATTCAAATAGCTCAACATATTAACAAGATGAGAAATGCATATGTTGTGGAATGCTAGTTTATTATGATGAACTCCTAAAGGACTAACCTAGGTTGTCTCAGGGGCACATCGATGATGAACTTTCCTACGTTCAAACTTAGAGACAATGTAGCTCGACAAGGGTACCACTTTTGGATTTTTGATATTTTCTAGATGTTTTGGATTTTGTCTTTACAATTTTCTAGATGTTTTTGTATTTTTTGATGATCGTTTTACAAATGTTTAAATTTTTTTGATGAGATTTTGAGGTAAATGATACCTAGATCATGATTTCGATGTCACATTGTGAGATATAAGACATGGATCAAGAGTTATTTGAGAATAAGAATGAAAGAACCTGCCCCCTATGTCTAGCAATGTTTTATAGATTAATGGACAAACCAAGATAGGTAAAGTATATGTGAAGAGTTCAATAGAGTTTTATCATTTTGGATATGGGTTATGGGATATCATGAGATAAAATGGTAAAGAGATTGCCTAGATTTTTCCATCAGTAGAGTTAAAGTATACACGAAATCTTTATCAAGATCAAGATAAAGTAGTGTATAGGAGAAAAGTTTCACCTTTTACACAAATTCCCTTTTTACACATCCTCACCTTAGAAAACCAAATCCAAAGGTGAAATTCCACATAAGCTTGCTGCCTTCATTGCACTTAGTGCATGTTTTGTGTGTCATTAGAGGAATAACTGTTGGGGACACCCGTGTTGTGTGAAGACATCCATGCGGCGTGCTTATGTCCCTAATAGATTCCCACAGTTGGAGCCTACAAAGGCATTACACTTCCCATTGGAAGTCGAATTGTAACACCCTCTTCTTCCAACTAACCCGAATATGGCCATTTTCCTTCATCTCTACTTCAAATTCACTCTTCCTTCATTCATTGAGGATCTTCCAAGCCTTAAGCATTTAGTTCAAGATCTAAGCCTTCAATCCATCACTCTCAAGTAGCATTCTTTTACTTCATACTAGCAATATCAACACTTCATCAACTCCATAAAGAAAGTGTGAAACCAACACCATTGTAATAGAGACTTGAGTCCTCTCATTTTCTCCCCATTAGCTAGTGAGCTCTTGGTGGAGGTGGTAAGCTTTCTACTCCTCTCCTCTATGATTTGGTTGAGTAGCATAACTCTATCTTGTAGTGCTTTATTGTTCTTCACTTCATTTCTTGCTTTAGCATACTTTTCTCCATTATCATAATCTTGGCTATTCCTTGAGGTGGAAACACTAAAATAAGGGTCTGACTGAGGTAGACCCCTATATAGCCCCCCAACCATTTTCCTCTCTTGCGTGTAGATAGAAGCATCCTTAGAGATAACTAGCAAACAATCACCTTTGTGAGATCATCCTCGCTACTCTTACTCTTGTTTATTTTCTTTATCATATCCATGCATACTTTTTTTCTATTTTAGTGTTGTTTTAGCCTTTAGAACATAATTAGCTAGGCCATTATTCTATTTTCTTGAGTCCAACCTTGTCTCTTTAGTCCTCTAGTTGGATAGACGCTAGCTCATTTGAGAGATGTCACCACATCACGCTGTCATCCCAAAGCCGTGCTTTCATCCTTAGGTAGAGAGAATTATGAGACTGTTGGCATATGGTTTCTAGTGTTTTCATTGATGGAAACCTGAATTCATTCATCTAATCCATAATTTAGTACTTGTTCATACCAACAAATAGAATGAAGAATAGGGTATCTAGTTAAAGGTAAAAATGTTGATTTGTATACTTCATCAGACTATTATTTTGAGTTGTGGATCTCAGAGAAAGGTATGTTGATTTTTTAATACCTTATTCAAGAATTATCAAGGTGCACATTTACTGGTATACGATCTAGGAGATCCTGTGCATCAATTTTCTAGTTATTTGTGCTAAAAGGCCGACTTGGTGGATATAGCCATTGCAGATATCTAAGGAGTAATTTGTTAAATTTTTCTATGTACAAACATTTTTATTTAGGTCCTCACTATGCTTTGACTAACTATGGGTGGTGCACATAAAGAATTAGCTATGGATTTAAGCCTATAGTTGGAAAGTATTTTATGTTTTTATTAAAGCCAACATATCGATGATCAAATATTTGGTAGAAGATATATATATGAGATCGATTGTATCATTTTGTAGAAGTGAATGTGTGTGATGCAAAGTATATTAGTGTATGGTGTGAAATTCAAAAGGATAAGGATGTGAATTTATCTATGTATGGATTTATGGTGTGAATTACAGAGTAGAGAAAAGCGAAGAGTAGAATCAAATAGAAGGTCTAGAATCTGATCTATCAGCCTAATCAAAGCTATAACTTGGAATAAGTAGATGCTATTACTTCAGTTTAACCTTTCAGATGGTCTTAATATGAAAATTTTGTAAGGCAGTGAGCCTTTCTATTTTGAGCAGTGAGCCTGAATGCAACTGCATTCCCTTTTGTAAAACTTATATTTGAGTACTCAAATTATGGATTAATCTCCATCGTGGATTTTCCCCTAATAGGGTTTCCACGTAAAAATCCTTGTGTTATGGTGTTGTGGATGATTACTTTGTGTGTTTGCATCTTTCTTGTAGTTTAATGTTGAAATGGTTTAAATATCAATTTAATAATAGTCAGATTTGCAGAACACTGATTCACCCCCCTCTTAGTGTTCCCTTGAGTCCAAAATTGGTATCAAAGCCTAGTTCCTCGAAAGGAGTTTGACAACTTGAGGTGGATCTTGGAATGTAATGGACTCTAGTTGATCTAGGTGGATCCAAGAAACCTAAAAATTCACAATCTCAAAATCTGACAAAAGATAGCTTTCATCATGTAGAGCTTGCCGACACGGTCTTGATGCAACTTGAATAGGCTCAAAGGGAGTCTGTATGCAAAAGTTATGTGCAGTCAAAGGTCTAGTCAAATAGGAGACTCAAGGGGTGAGGAAAAAGGTGGAAAATTAATCATCTCAAAATAAGACAAAAATGACACCAAGCTGTAGAGCTCATCGTGCTGATTTTGAAAGTATATTCGGTTTCAAAAACAAAGCTCGTACGTGAAAGTTACGACCATTCAAAATTCTAGTCAAAGTTCAGTCAAATGGGTTGACTTGATGACGTCAAAAAAAGTACAACCAACATGGATACTAACATGGGAGGTATAGTCAATAGTCAATGATGATGTGGATGAATCTGAGTGAGACACATGGTAGCTAATGAGGATGCTGATGTGGCAAGTTCATAATCAATCACTAGTTGACAAGAGGCATTGATGATATATTGACATGTGTCCTTTGACTAGCGAATTAGAAAGCACCACATGGCACCCCTGTACATTCAATATTTGGTAAGTTGTTTATTTCTCCAAAAATAGGTGGGGGAATTTGAACCCCACACCTCTCTCTTCAAAGGAAGGTGCTCAACCACTAGCCAACAAACTAGGCGCTTTATTATATATGGTCTCCACTTTGTTTTATTGTTTATAAAGTACAACAAATCCCTATAAAATGGGGTTGGGTGGTTTGAACCCTCAACATCCCAAATCCCATTAAATGCTCCCAACCAATGTGCCATAGATAGGTGTTTCATTTTTGTTTGGGGCTCGACTTTATCATCTTATCTCCCTAATCACACTATATTTATAAATCAATATCTTCAAAAATCCCTTAAAATATCATTTAAATCTTCCAAATCTCAAAATCCAAAAAAGGATAGCTTTCATCACGCACATCTTGTCAACACAGTCTTGATGCAACTTGAACGGGCTCAAAAAGAGTATGTATGCAAAAGTTATGTGCAGTCAAAGGTCTGTTCAAACAAGAGACTCAGGGGGTCGAGAAAAAGGTGGAAAATTGATCCTCTTGAAATAAGACAAAAATGACACCAAGTTGTAGAGCTTGTCATGTTGATTCTAAAACTATATTCAGATTCAAAAATAGAGCTCATACGTGAAATTTATAACCGGTCAAAGTCTAGTCGAATGGGTTGACTTGATGACATCAATAAAAGTACATCCATCATGAATGCTGACATGGAAGGTACAATCAACAATCAATGATGACATGGACGAATCTGAGTGAGACACGTGGTAGCTAACGAGGATGTTGATGTGGCAAGTTCATGATCAATCAGTAGTTGACAAGAGGCACCAATGATATATTGACATGTGTCCTTTGAACAACAAATTAGAAAGTGCCACTTGGCACCCTTGCACATTCAATATCTGGCGGGTTGTCTGTTTCTCCAAAAATAGGTGGGGGAATTTGAACCCCACACCTCTCTCTTCCAAGGAAGGCGCTCAACCACTAGCCCACAAGCTTGGTTGATAGGGACAGGGTTGGATTGAGGCAATCACTGATTCAATGCTCCGGGTCTCTCCTTGATGAACCCCTTTGGTGCACTCTCCACCACTCAACCTATAGGTCCTGTTCTATTCAGGCACCACTAGTTCTTTGGCCAACCCTGCTATCAATTCAAGTCCATTAACCAAGCCAAACTTGGTGCTCTTCCTCTCATTCACTCCCTAGCCCTTAATGCTCCTAAAGACTAGCTATCCTCCAAATGTTTACAAATCTTGTTGCAGGGGTGTGAAAAGCTTTCATGGTTTAAAAATCATCTTATAGAGGTTCTTGATCAACCTCCATTCACTAATTATCTATCGCTTTCAAGAAAACCTATTCTAGGGTTTGGGAAAGGCTACTAGCCTTGAGTCCCTTTTAGGCCTCCTAGCAGGGTAAATCTAACTATTGCTCCCAACTTTCCCAAAGAATCCCATTTCTTTTCTTGGATTCCTATTGCCTATATTGTCCTCTGCAAGATTTTCAAACCCTAGAGCCTTGTCTATCCGTACACAGGACTGTCCTCCTTGTTTAGCAAAAATCAGGGTTCTTTAGCAATTTCCTGGCCATTGGTAGGTCTGTTAAAGCATCTTCTTGGTTTCTTGAATGTTAGAGTCTCCTCCTTGGGTCCAAACCTTTGTGGGACCTTCCTCCACACTTCTACCATGGGGTTTGCCCTGGAGAAGTTTACCCTGCAACTTGTGTGCTTTCTAGCACTGGTAATTTGACTGTCCTAGCCGAGCACTATCAAGTTCACCTAGGAACAGTTCCTAGCCACCTCTCCTACATTCCTACACAACCCTACACCTATACTAACTATATACAAGGAGTCTAGCTCCATTTCCCAAGCAACCATACACTGGGTATGGTGGGAAATGAGTCTAGGACTCCATACTGGTCAGTTTTACCAGTCAACACATAATTTATAAGAAACCAAAACAAGTAACAAACAAAACACCTGCAAATGAACTCACACTCTACAATCTACCAGACCAATAAGAAACTAAGGTCATAAGCACTATCTAGAGCATAGTATAGGTCTGATCATTCCTGATCAACCAAATACAGGAAAACATAGAATATTAACTAATTGAATCACTGTCCTCCATTAGCTTATTTTCAAATTTTCAAACATACAAACATTTACAATGCCTTCCAACCTTGCACAATGGTTGCATCCAACCTTAAATACTTCATCAAAAAAGTTATGCTCGAGCCTTCACCTCTCCCAAGCCGGTTAGGCATTACAAAAGCTTATTTTGGTAAAATGCTTAAAGTAAACTCACCACTATCTTTGAGATTTTAGAGCCTAACCTCAAACTTGACCATAAAAAATAGCTCCTGACTGACCTTATGCTAAATCTAACTCCTAGAGCAATGGTCCACATGACGTTAATAGAAAAAAAAACAAAAACATTCCAAAACTTGTCTTTCCTAGGTGTTTCCTAGAGGTGCTCCTGCACCATTCTCCCCCTCCCAACATAAACACTAAGAAGTAGAAGGAGAGAGTAGGGAAAAATCAATTCCAAGCTTCTTTAACTGATCCTCTTGGACCCATGTAGCTTCTGACTCATGTTTATGCTTCCACTTGATTAGGTGCTCCATATACACCTTGTGCCTTGTAGACTTTTGCACCCTGGATTCCAAGATCTTCTCAGCTTGTTGCTTGTCTTGATTGGGTGGTGACATGTTACTGATGTCCTTGAAGACCTCTTGACTCTCCTAATCCATTTCCTTGACTGATCCTTTATATTTGATCAAATCAGCAACATTGAAAACCGGTGAGATTCCTAGGTTAGTAGGTAAGTCAATCTTATATGCATTTTTGCCATACTTGGCCAAGATCTTGCATGGTCCTACTCTCTTCATCTGTAGCTTGGTTGAGACTCCCTTCTGCAACCTGGACTTGTTGAGGTGAACCATGAAATAATCACCCACTACAAATTGGACATCATTCCTTGACTGATCTACCTTGTCCTTCAACTTTTGGGTAGCTTCAGTGACTATCTTCCTCACCTGCTCCTGTATCTCTTTCATGGTATGACAAAAATATTCAACATGTCCACTTCTATGTTTCATGGCTTCTAAATCTCTGAGCTCACAAATACCTCTTGGGTGCATTCCATACACAACTTCAAAAGGACTTTTTCCTATAGTTCTGTTGACACTATCATTATAGGAAAACTCAGCTTGTGAGATGACCATATCCCAAGTCTGTCCATACTCCTTTGTTAGACACCTCAGTAGGTTACCTAGCACCCTGTTAACCACCTCTGTTTGGCCATCGGTCTGAGGATGATAGGTAGATCCAAATGACAGATTGGTTCCCAACCTATTCCATAAAGTCTTCCAAAAATGGCTCATGAATTTAACATCCCTGTCTGAAACTATGCTTAAAGGTAAGCCATGAATCCTTACAACCTCCTTGAAAAAGAGATGAGCTATGTAACTAGCATCATGAGTAGTTTTACAAGGTATAAAATGATTCATCTTACTAAATCTATCCACCACTACATACACACTGTCAAAACTAGTTTTGGTCTTAGGAAGGTCTACCACAAAATCCATACTCACACACTCCCAAGGTCTATTTGGAATTGGTAGGGGTTGATAAAGACCAGCATTACTAGCTCCTCCCTTAGCTCTCATGCATACAACACACTATTCCACATATTTCCTAACATCTCTTGCCAACTTAGGCCAATAATAGAACCTTTGTACTAGTTCTAAAGTCTTATTGATGCCAAAATTCCCACTAAGATTACCATTATGCTTTTCTTGGATCAGATTTTCTCTCATTGACCCTTTAGGAACACATAACTGGTTTCCTTTAAACAACAATCCACTTTGCAATGTATATTCAGCATACTGACTATGAAAGTGATTCTCAAAGTTTAAACATACCTTATAGACCTTTGAGAAATCTTCATCCTCTCCATAGAGTTCTGTAAAACTTTCAATTCCTATGCTTTTCACTTGTATCTCTTGAACTGTCAATAACCTCCTGCTCAATGCATCTGCTACCTTATTCACTTTCCCCTTCTTGTGCTTGATGGTGAAGGTAAAAGCTTGGATGTATTCCATGCACTTCAAGTGCCTATTGCTCAATTTCTCTTGGGTGTTCATATGGCTAAGTGCTTGGTTGTCTGTAAAGACTACAAACTCCTTGGGTAGAAGATAATGCCTCCATTTCCTAAGTGACTGAACCAAAGTATAAAGTTTCAAGTCATAGGTTGAGTATTTCTTCTTTGCTTCATTAAGCTTCTCACTAAATAAGGCTATAGGTCTGCCCTCTTGACTTAGCACTCCTCCAACTTCCACTCCACTTGCATCACATTCAATAGTGAACAATTTGTCAAAGCTAGGTAGTAAAAGTATGGGTTGAGTTGCTACTTCTTGTTTCAGTTTCTCAAACCCTCTCTCAGCTGCTCGTGTCCACACAAACTTGGTTTTCACACCACCTTTTATTGTCTCTAGAAGTGCACAAATACCACTAAAATTTCTTATGAATTTCCTATAGAATTGGGCCAATCCGTGGAAACTCCTTACCTCAGTCCCTGTTGTTGGAGCAGGCCAACTTATGATTGCCTCCACCTTACTTGGATCCATCTTCAATGATCCCTTAGACACTACAAAACCCAAGTACACAAGTTCTTGTTTGAAAAACTCACATTTTTCCAAGTTGATAGCCAACTTCTCCTCTTGCAATCTACTAAGGACCAATTCCACATGTTTGAGATGCTCCTCTGTTGTCTTGCTAAAGATTAGGATGTCATCCAGGTATACAACCACAAACACTCCTATGAAATCCTTTAGTACTTCATTCATGAGTCTCATGAATGTGCTAGGTGCATTGGAAAGGCCAAATGGCATCACTCTCCATTCATATAAACCATCTGTTGTCTTGAATGCTATCTTCTATTCATCACCATCATTAATTCTGATATGATGGTATCCACTTTTTAGATCCAATTTTGTGTAATATTGAGCCCCCCCAAGACAATCCATTAAATCCTCAATTCTAGGAATTGGAAACCTGTACCTAATTGTGATTCTATTGATTGCTCTAGAGTTAGTACATAACCTCCATTTGCCTCCCTTCTTGGTTGCCAAAACTATTGGTACTGCACATGGGCTGATGCTCTTTTGTATCAAATTCTGATCCAACAATTTTTGCACTTGTCTAGCTACTTCCAAGTTTTGATCTGGCGTCAACTTATATGCTACTTTGTTAGGCAATGATGCTCCAGGTATGAAATCTATTTGATGGCTAATAGCTCTCTTTGGAGGTAAGGTTGTAGGTGTACCATCACTTACAATATCCTTGTACTTATCAAGCAAATTCTGGACTGCTCTTGGTATGACTGGTTTTTCCATCTTCTCTTCCTCTTTGGACTGCAATAACACAACATATCCTTCTCCACCTTCATGTAGAGTGTTGAGGAACTCCTTTCCACTACTAAGAAGCACACTTGGTGTCTTGGACTGTCCTTCATCTTCTTCTGACAACGACTGCAATTTAAAAGTCTTCTCATCCTTCTTAAATGAAATTGTATTCTCTTTACCATCATACACAACACTCCTGTCATATTGCCATGGCCAGCCCAATAGTAGATGACATGCATCCATGGGTAAAACATAACAAAGAATCTTGTCCTTGTACCCTCCAATAGAAAACTCCACTGTTACTTGTTCATTTACCAAGACACTTTGCCCTTTGTTAAGCCATGTGACCTTATAGGGATTGGTATGGGGTACTTTCTTCAATTTCAGTTTAGTTACTACCTCCTCTAAGATTATATTATCTATAGAACTAGAATCTACAATGACCTTGCATACTTTACCAAGAATTTTGCACCTTACTCTAAAAAGAGCTTTTCTTTGCTTAGGTTCTTCTTTGACCGGTTGCCTTATCAACACTCTTCTAAACATCAAACTCTCTCCATTTTTAGACTCAATATGACTAATCTCAGTTGTCTTAGGACTCATGGTGTCCTCTTGTGCATAGGCCACTCTCTTTTCATTTCTTGAAGAAGAAGCTTTCTTCGAGCATCTATAAGCAGGGTGACCTAGTTGGTTGCAATGGTAACACTTTATACTTGCAAAATAGGAGTTGCTTCTACCTGCTCCTCTTCCTTTGTTTGAACCTCCTTGAGGTCCTCTTCCTCTTTTAAATCCTCCTCTTGAAGATGTTTCACCTCCATGCTCAGTGAGTTTAGATTCTCCATGATTTCTTTGGTCATTACCTCTCCCTTGGTAACCTCCATGCTGTCCTCTTTGATCTCTATGATCTCTACCTTTACCTCTACCTTTAGAAGCCTGATCTTGCTTCCTCTTGTTCCTTTCCTCAATCTTAATAGCCAGATGATAACATTGATGAACTATTTTAGGACTCAAAAGAGCCATCTCCTCTTGGATATTCCACTTCAAACCATTAAGATATCTAGACACTTTGAGACTCTCATCCTCTGTCACATTAGACCTCATGCAAAGCTTTTGGAACTCTTCAGTATAAGTATTCACATCTAGTTCTTTCTGCCTTAGACTTTTCCTCTTCTTGTGTAATTGAATCTCATAGTCATCAGGCATCTAGGCTTCCTTTACCTTAGCAACCATTACTTTCCAAGTTGATATGAGATGTTTGCCTTCTTTTTCCCTCTCCGTCTGAACAAAATTCCACCATGTTAAGGCTAATCCTCTCAATCTTGACTTAGCAACCTTCACCTTCTGTGCTTCAGTGAATCCATCACACTCAAAGTGATTCTCCATGCCTTCTATCCAATCCATGACTAGGTCTGGTTCCATCTTTCCACTAAATAGTGGTATGCCTTCAAGTGCTTTTCCACTCAAGGCTTTCAATGCCTTCAAGAAAAGATCCTCCTTCAAAACAGGGTCAGGTTCAGGGGTCTTGTCTTCCTCTGCAACCTCTTCTTCTTTTGGAATTCTTCCCTCAAACTGTGCACTCCTCACTGCTGCCTCAAGTTGGGCTATTCTTTCCCTCAACTGCTTATTGCCTACTTCTTGCTCTTCAACCATCTTGGCTAGTTCTACATTTGTCACCATGGTGGTAGAATCACTTGACTCAATGTCTGACATGCAAGATTTCTCTCCCAAATATTTAACTTGCTGATACCAATCTGATAGGGATAGGGTTGGATTGAGGCAATCACTAACTCAATGCTCTAGGTCTCTCCTTGATGAACCCCTTTGGTGCACTCTCCACCACTCAACCTATAGGTCTTATGCTATTCAGGTACCCCTGGTTCTTTGGCCAACCCTGCTATCAATTCAAGTCCATTAACCAAGCCAAACTTGGTGCTCTTCCTCTCATTCACTCCCTAGCCCTTAATGCTCCTAAAGACTAGCTATCCTCCAAATGTTTACAAATCTTATTGCAGGGGTGTGAAAAGCTTTCATGGTTTAAAAATCATCTTATAGAGGTTCTTGATCAACCTCCATTCACTAATTATCCATCGCTTTCAAGAAACCCTATTCTAGGGTTTGGGAAAGGCTACTAGCCTTGAGTCCCTTTTAGGCTTCCTAGCCGGGTAAATCTAACTGTTGCTCCCAAATTTCCCAAAGAATCCCATTTCTTTTCTTGGATTCCTATTTCCTATACTGTCCTCTGCAATATTTTCAAACCCTAGAGCCTTGTCTGTTCGTACATAGGACTGTCCTCCTTGTTTAGCAAAAATCAGGGTTCTTTAGCAATTTCCTGGCCACTGTAGGTCTGTCAAAGCATCTTCTTGGTTTCTTGAATGTTAGAGTCTCCTCCTTGGGTCCAGACCTCTATGGGACCTTCCTCCACACTTCTAACATGGGGTTTTCCCTAGAGAAGTTTACCCTGCAACTTGTGTGCTTTCTAGCACTGGTAATTTGACTGTCCTAGCCGGGCACTATCAAGTCCGCCTAGGAATAGTTCCTAGCCACCTCTCCTACATTCCTACACAACCCTACACCTATACTAACTATATACAGGGAGTATAGCTCCATTTCCCAAGCAGCCATACACTGGGTACGGTGGGAAATGAGTCTAGGACTCCATACTGGTCAGTTTTACCAGTCAACACATAATTTATAAGAAACCAAAACAAGTAACAAACAAAACACCTGCAAATGAACTCACACTCTACAATCTACCAGACCAATAAGAAAGTAAGGTCATAAGCATTATCTAGAGCATAACATAGGTCTAATCGTTCCTGATTGACCAAATACAGGAAAACACAGAATATTAACTAATTGAATCACTGTCCTCCATTAGCTTATTTTCAAAATTTCAAACATACAAATGTTTACAATGCCTTCCAACCTTGCACAATGGTCGAGGCCAACCTTAAATACTTCATCAAAATAGTTATGCTCGAGCGTTCACCTCTCCCAAGCCGGTTAGGCATTACAAAAGCTTATTTTGGTAAAATGCTTAAAGTAAACTCACCACTAACTTTGAGATTTTAGAGCCTAACCTCAAACTTGACCATAACAAATAGCTCCTAACTGACCTTATGCTAAATCTAACTCCTAGAGCAATGGTCCACATGACCTTAATAGAAAAAAAAACAAAAACATTCCAAAACTTGTCTTTCCTAGGTGTTTCCTAGAGGTGCTCCTGCACCATTGGTACTTTATTATATATGGTCTCCACTTTGTTTTATTGTTTATAAAGTACAACAAATCCATATAAAATGGGGTTGGGTGGTTTGAACCCTCAACATCCCAAATCCCATTTAATTCTCCCAACCAATGCGCCATAAATAGGTGTTGCAGTTTTTTTGGGGCTCAAGTTTATCATCTTATCTCCCTAATCACCCTATATTTATAAATCAATCCATTTAAATTCCTTAAGCCCGAATCATTATTTATGAGGGGCTCAAAAATAATATTTTAAAGAATATTTAAGGGATTAAAAGGGTTATTTAGGATATTTGGAAGATTTAAATGATATTTAAAGGGATTTTTGAAGATTTTTGTTGTAAATAGGAGATATGAGTATATTTGCAAAATAATATGGTTTTAGCCAATATTAGCAAATAAATTGGTATATAAAGGGGGATATTTTGGCTTGGGAAGATATAAAAGTTCATTTTGGAGAAATAATTCTTTGGAGGAGTATATTGTAAGCATGAAGGCCTTTTGAGTGTCTTTAGGTGTTGAGAGGAGATTTTGAGAAATTTTATGTAGGTTTTGTTGCTTGTTATTTTGCTAGTTATTTCTGTGTGGATGATGAATGTGACAATGAATATTGATGAACATGCAATTGTTTGTATCAGTAAAGCTATTTCATATTTCTTTATCTTTATGATGGGCCACATGTTCAAAATTTCAACAGAAAGGACATATGATACTGGGCAAGTGGGGTGAGATTGCCCTAGCTCAAATTGTACATAAAATAGACCTTTTGGAGGTCCAAAAGCTTCTCAATGGGGAGAATGATCTAGGTGGATGCAAGAAACCTAAAAATTCACAATCTCAAAATCTGATGAAAGATAGCTTTCGTCACATAGAGCTTGTCGACACAATCCTGATGCAACTTGAACAGGCTCAAAAGGAGTTTGTATGCAGAAGTTATGCGCAGTCAAAGGTCTGATCAAATAGGAGACTCATGGGGTCAGGAAAAAGGTGGAAAATTGATCATCTCAAAATGAAACAAAAATGACACCAAGTTGTAGAGCTTGTCGTGTTGATTCTGAAACTATATTTGGTTTCAAAAACAAAGCTCGTACGTGAAAGTTACAGCCGATCAAATTTTTGGTCAAAGTTTAGTCAAATGGGTTGACTTGATGATGTCAGAAAAAGTATAGCCAACATGGATGCTGACGTGGTAGGTACAGTCAATAGTCAATGATGAAATGGATGAATTTGAGTGAGAAATATGGCAGTTGACGAGGATGTTGATGTGGCAAGTTCATGATCAATTGCCAGTTGACAAGAGTCACCAATGATATATTGACACATGTCCTTTGACCAACAAATTAGAAAGTGCCACATGACACCCCTACACATTCAATATCTGGTGGGTTTTTTGTTTCTCCAAAAATAGATGGGGGAATCTGAACCCCGCACCTCTCTCTTCCAAGGAAGGCACTCAACCACTAGCCCACAAGCTAGGCACTTTATTATATATGGTCTCCACTTTGTTTTATTGTTTATAAAGTACAAAAAATCCCTATAAAATGGGGTTGGGTAGTTTGAACCCTCAACATCCCAAATCCCATTTAATGCTCCCAACCAATGTGCCATAGATAGGTGTTGCATTTTTTTTGGGGCTCAAATTTATCATCTTATCTCCCTAATCACCCTATATTTATAAATCAATCCCTTTAAAATCCTTAAACTTGAATAATTATTTATGAGGGGCTCAAAAATAATATTTTAAAGAATATTTAAGGGATTAAAAGGGCTATTTAGGAGATTTGGAAGATTTAAATGATATTTTAAGGGATTTTTGAAGATTTTTGTTGTAAATAGGAGATATGGGTATATTTGCGAAATAATATGGTTTTAGCCCATATGAGAAAATAAATTGGTATATAAAGGGGGATGTTTTGGCTTGGGAAGATATAAAAGTTCATTTTGGAGAAATAATTCTTTAGAGGAGAATATTGTAAGCAGGAAGGCCTTTTGAGTGTCTTCAAGTGTTGAGAGGAGATTGTGAGAAATTTTATGCAGGTTTTGGATCTTGGATATTGTAACAAGGCATTTCTATTGCTTGGCAACATTAATAAAGTGCTCCTACTTGAGAAGCGAGCCCGAAGATGTAGTCCTGATTGGATGAACTCCATTATCAACCGATGTTATCTCCTCTTCTGTCTTATTCTTCTATCTTCTTTCTATCATTCTCTCTATTTATTTTCATTTTTAAATATGCTATTTGAGTTCTAATTACAACATTTTAGTAATTAGTTAATTTCATTAAGTTCTGTAAAGGATTAAGTGAACTTAGTATGTAATTTCAATGGTTAAACAACACAATCACACAATTCAGTATGGATCGGAGAAAAAATGTAATTAGGATTAATTTACAAGTTATTTTGTAAACCTCTAATCATAGATCACTGGTCATCTTCAACAATAGCTTTTGGTGGAACTTGATGACCTCGATCAGTCTTAAGGAGAAGTCCAAGAATTGAAAGAAAATCTTAGGGATGCTGAGAAATTCATCTAGACATTGAAGGATCAGATTGTTAAATCCAAGGAAAAGAGGAAGGATCTCTGTGATTAGATTAAGTAGAAAGAGAGCATAAACATGGATGATGCTCACGTGAATCAAAACTTGAAGGAAATAACTGAAGAATGTGAAAATATTTCCAGAGACAATGCTACCCTAAAAAATGAAATGGAATCCATGGTGATGAAGATGACTAAAGAAATTGAAGAAAGAAAGAAGAATGAGGAGAGTCTTACCTATTCCTTAAAAGAAAGATTTGATGAATACAAAAGATAAATGGAGAATTCATTCAATTAGAAAATGAACTGCATCAATCCAGAAACAATGAAGAAGAACTTGAATAAAAGATTATTATTCTCAGGGATGAACTTGCTACTGCAAATGAATACATAGAGAAGTTTAAGATTAGTTTTGTTAATCTTGATGAGCTGACTCAAGGACATAAAAATGCCAAAGACAACTGAGGTCTTGGATACGAGAAAGGTGAAAGTTCTAGATCTGGACAAAGAAATTTCAAGAAAGGAAATCAGATGAACAAAGGTGGAAGGTATTGGATAAGACAACCTAATGCTCAAAAGTTAAATGGATACTATTTATCTTGAAATAAATTCAGTCATATGGCTACACAATGTAGAAGTAAAATGACATCAAGTGATTCATCATTCTCTGGTCGGTGTTTCAATTGCAACAAGTTTGGTGATAAATCAATTGAATGCTGAAATGTGTCAAACTACTCTATTAGTAGAAGGAATGTTGAATGTTATACTTGTGGAAAAATTGGGCATATTACTAATCAATGCAGATCAAGAAGAAATCAATGGAATGATTGTTCTGGACAAGGAAATACTATGTGCTACAAATTGCAATAGATAAAATCATATTGCAAGATTTTATAGAAACAAAAATGTGGGTAGAAGAGGTCCGGTATACAAAGGTAGAAATACACAAAAAAATGATAAAAAAGGAAAAAATATTATGGATGAAATAAGAGATCAAATGAAGAATACATAAAGAGAAGAATGAATTTGATCCCAGAAACATTCCCAACCCGGGCCGTAAGTAACCCTCGACTGACCTTGGCTCCAGAGCTAAGAAACTTTTTCCATCCATACATTTGGCACCGATCACAAATATCAACGTGCACAACGATCCACAGAGGCCTCTAAACAACCCACGAAACCCAAAGAAACCACAACTTCTCACCATCCCAGAAACAACCAAACAACCTGTCAGACGAGCAACTTTGAGCCAGAATTACGAAATCTTAAAGATTCCACGATGAATTTTAAAATTATTAGGTATTTCGTTGTTTTTTAATTCTCCATATAATTGGTGGCTTTTTAAATCAGAGTGAGTAGAAAATGGAAACCAAGTGGGTTAATCAATTAGATGAATACAATAGTGAGAAGATTAGAGCCATAAGAAATCTGTTGTTGCTCGATGAATTGAAATAGGTGAAAGAAGCCAAACACACAAATTTGGAAATTTAGAATGAGTTTCCCTATTTCGAGAATGTGGAATTTGTTAAACTCATTTTGAGCAAATTGAATAATGACACTTTGATTTTGGAAAAACCCTACATCATTTCGAAAGAATTAATTGAAAATTTAACTGGATTATGAGAATTTGGGGATATATCAAGAAATAAATCCATCTGGAATAAAGAAGTCGAAACCCTAACTAGAGTTATTGGAGATCAAAGGGAATTGATAATCTGAACAATCAAAAAATTCGTGACAAGGTACATTTCTCATGGCATATCCTATGAAATTTTCTTTTGAAACAAAGAAGGATCTACTTCGGCATGTGTGATCTACATCTCACACAAAATGATAATGGATGGTTAGGACTTTGACCTGTGTGGATTGTTAAAGGATCAACTAATGGAGAACATGCAATTAACAAAGGAGATAGGTTACCCTTTTAGGTTTGGTACTCTGGTCATATGACTATTAATGTACTTTTTGAATTTCTTACCAATGAACAACAATGTGACATGGAAAGAAAATGAACCAGTGTGCAAAAAAATCTACACACACTCTAAGAATCTAGCTAATTGTGATCAAGAATTTGAAAGTTTCTTTAAGAGTTTGCTAGGAAAGCTTGGCTCAATTGGTATTTCTCTTTTGGTAAGGGAACTTGAAGTTGGTTCCTCTTCCGGTGAGATGGAGAGAAAGAAGACAGGAGAAAAATAAATTGGTGTTTGTACTCCTTTGGAATGTAAGATCCCAAAAATTGAAGGAAAAAGAAAGTAACAGGAAATTATGGATATACTAGATGAGAAATTTGATGAGGAAGTTGAGGAAACACAAGAAAAAGAGATGGATTTAGTCAGATCAAAACAAGAAAAGGAAATGACAGAAGCAAGTGAAGAAGAAGATGACTTGACAAAAGAGAAGCTGCAACAACTTATTCATAAGGAAGGTGGAATGCAGAAAATTACTCAATTATGGTCTATTAAACCCTCATATAATCAAAATATGATTTGAAGTGTACTAAGTTCTCATGTTGTGCACAATCAGATCAAATTAGAGATTTTGCAAACTATTTTACTTGAAGAAATGATTGAATGCATTAAGGAAACTATGGACTCTAAGTCTCAAAATAAAGAAGGAGAAATAATATCTCATTTGAAGGAGCAGTTCAGGCTATCACTCACCAAGTTGAAAAAAAAGATGAATAAGTTGAGGCAATGCATAAGTGTGGGAAATAAAATCTACAGCTATTGCATCCATTGTCCTCATGCAGTTCGGAAATACAAAGAGAAGTTGGAGAAAATTGAAACAAAATTGAATGGGATTGGAAAAGGTTTTGATATGTTTCAGGATCAGGATGGTACAATCAAGAAAAGAATTCAAGAGCTATAGTTTGAGAACACAAAAGTTTAGTTCACTAGAAACACACCCATGGACACTTTTTGGAAAGTGAAGGACCTAACTGAATGCAGTTTGGAACAAATGGTTGAGATACTGAGGAAAGGTGAGAAATTAGAGGATGCGATCATAATTTCGGAATCCATCACTGAGATTTTCAACAAGACATATAAGAATAAAAAAATGATCATAATCATTGGGATTGCAATAGAATCTTGGAAGAAATTCCTCCTAGAGATGAAAGAAAATCACAAGATAATTTTCTAGCTCAAAGTAGCAATTGTTCTTTTTCAATTTTTGAATCAATTTTGAAGTTTTGGTTATATTTAAAAGGGGAGATTGAACACGTGTTTTTTCAATCATTTGCATAAGGCTTCTAGCTTTATCATTGATATCAAAGGGGGAGTGAGAGGAGTGAAAAATACCTCATCAATCTCAGGGGGAGCCATGTTTTGCAATTTTGAAGTTTGGTAGCGTACTCATATTGGTGTTTGATACTTAGTCATTTTTCACTAAGTGTTGCCATCAATTCCAAAGGGGGAGAATGTTGGCATATGGATTATAGTTTTGTCATTGATCTCAACCTAAATTCATTCATCCGCTCCATAGTTTAGTACTTGTTTATAGCGACAGATAGAATGAAGAACAATGTATCCGGTTAAAGGTAAAGATGTCGATCTGTATACTTCACCGGACTATTATTTTGAGTTGTGGATGTCAAAGAAAGGTATGTTGATGTTAATAATACCTTATTCAAGAAGTATTTAGGTGCACATTTACTGGTGTACAATTTAGGAGATCCGATGCATCAATTTTCTGGTTATCTGTGCTAAAAGGCTGACTTGGTGGATATAGCCGTTGCATATATCTAAGGAGTAATTTGTTAAATGTTTCTATGTTCAAACATGTTTATTTGGGTCCTCACTATGATTTGACCGACTATGGGTGGTGTGCATAAATAATTAGCTATGGATTTAAGCTGATAGTTGGAAAGTAATTTATGTTTTATGAAAGTTGACATATTGATGACCAAATATTTGGTAGCGGATATATATGTGAGATCGGTTTTATCATTTTATAGAAGCGAATGTGTGTGATGTGAAGTATATTAGTGTGTGGTGTGAAGTTTAGAGGGATAAGGATGCAAATTTATCTATGTATTGATTTATGATGTGAATTACAGAGCAGAGAAAAGCGAAGAGTAGAATCATACAGAAGGTCTAGAATTTGATCTATGAGCCTAACCAAAATTGTAACCTGGCATAAGTAGATTCTATTACTTTAGTTCAAACTTTTAGATGGTCTTAATCTGAGTATTTTGTAAGGCAAAGAGCTCTAGGAAATGAGCCTGAATGCAAGTGCATTTCCTTTTGTGAAACTTATATTTGAGTACTCAAATTATGGATTAACCTCCACCGTGGTTTTTCCCCCAACAGGGTTTCCAAGTAAAATTCCTTGTGTTATGGTGTTGTGGATGATTACTTTGTGTGTTTACATCTTTCCTTTAGTTTATTGTTGAAATGGTTTAAATATCAATTTAATAATAGTTAGATTTGCAAAACACTGGTTCACCCCCCCTCTTAGTGTTTGAGTCCAACAGAGACATAGAGTTGATCCCAAAGTTTGAATTGTCTAACCTCATTTCAAGTCTCGGGTCTACAAAGTGATTGAAGGACCTTATAGTACTCATGATTCTCGTACCTTGTTTCCCAACACTCCCTTAAGATGAGGTAAGTTAGGGAAGACTTTTTCTCTCAACCCTCCATGACCTGGGGCCTTGACGTGGTTGGTTCCCCTCTCTTACATTTTTGGTGAACTTGATGTGTCTGCTCATTCGTTGGTATTTAGGCTTTTCCCTTATACCCTTCGATCATCATAACCCTAAGTGTTGTGAAGGTTTATGAGCATCACAACCTATTCTATGACCTCTAGTTATATTTTTAGGAGAAGTGTATGACACCTTTCGATGGAGAAGAGGAAGGTCACTTCTAGTTTCTCTATAAGTCTTTTCTCTAGTTTTGTAATTGGCCTTGCTACTCAGGAGCAGGTGTTAGAGGGCGAGTCAAGATTCTTCGATGAAATCGACTACATCCCTAATCCACTTGCATAACCTACATCATCATCTATAGATGTGCATGAAGTTGTCCATATCCCTTATTATTATGTCGCTAGTCTTAGCAAAGGGTTGGGTGCTTTGGAGAATCACTTGGAGAAAAACCCAAAGTTGTCTAGGGCCGCTAGTTATCAATGAAGTAAAATACATGGTAAGGAAATACCAAATAGTCATAGAACTCTTGGCTAGTATCACTATTCTGACCAAAGCGTGCACCCCTTTGAACCATAGTAACATTATGCAAGGTGTCCCCTTCGAAGAACATGAGAGACAGTTAGGAGTTTTAATGCCTCCCACATCGGTGCACATGGCTGAACGGTCCCTTCAATCAGCATACCTGCCACTTCTAAAAGTTTTAAAACTATGATGGGGTCATTGTAATCCTCATCATTGAATTTATCAATACAAGGTGGTTTCCATGGCTGTATGCAATAGAGAAAGTAGAAAACTTGCTTGACAGTCTATTCTACTTGCATAAATAAATCCTATTTGCATGAAAAGAAAGTTGCATGAAAAGGAACTAATCTAAGGAACACTTGCAAGAATTGAAAAGGATAAACTACTTCACACTTTTTTGAAATGAAAATATTTCTTGAATTCAAATTTGCTCTATTTTTTTTGGAAATACATTGCTTGGAATCAAATTAGAAACTATCCTATTCCTTGCTTGAAATGAAACTATAAATTGTCCTATTTCCTTAGGCCAAAATAATCCTTTCTAATCCCCTCCTTTTTCTCAAATGACTACATTGTATTTATAAAATTCATATTCTAGATCTACCCAACCAATTCACTAAGAATGTGGATCCAAGATCCTATTTTTGAGGGGTCATTTACTAAAGTCTAAAAAACTAAAGTTCTTGTCCTCCATCACACCAATTTTATCTCAGTAATTTTATGTCATGTGCTACTCTTTCCCTATTGCAAATCATTCCAAATTATCAATAAATTTTTTAGCTCTCGAAATCTACTTTCTAGATCATTTTGAATTTTTGAATTTCATTGAGAAACGAGGGAGATATCGCTATTTTATTGAGATTGCATTTTTGACAATTTCTAGGTGCTTGATTTGTAGGAAGTTTTTAGTTCTCCACATGAATGAAGGAATTTTTCTTCATTTCAGTCAACCAAATAATTGATTGTTATCATGAATAACATCTACAATCATGCAACAATATTTGAGTGATGTGGTAACTTGAATTAGCTTTGGTGGAAGAGGGAAGCATGAAATTTATTAACTCTGAGAGATCTGAAAACTCAACATGAAAAAAATACTCATCCCATTAATTTAGGAATGGCTGATGCTCCATGATTTTGCATAAATGTAGGAGTGTGATGGGAGTCTTCTCTATCTTCTCATTATTTCTTCAAATCCTTCTGGAGGTTTTAGGAGTTAATTGCTTCAATTGTCTAGAGCTCTCTACTACAAGTTTTTGTAGCTTCTTCTTACCATGAGTTATTTAATAACTCGTTTATCTATATTATATCATCTATACACTTCATGGAGAAATACTAGAGGAAATTTGGATCACATTTAATTACTAAAAATAAAACAAATATTTACTTTATATTCTACTTTAAACAAGTTAAAGAACTTTCAATCATTACTCAAATCTTCTTTAACACTAATGCATTAGGAAAAATAGATGATTTTCTTTGATAAAATATGAGACAATTTATTGTCTCATTAAAACCCCTCTGGGTTTTCACTTCACACCTCATGTCACCTCTAGCAGTGGAGGATTTGGTAGGATGATAGGTGGAGGCTTTGGTGGTGGTGGTAGTTTCAGTGGTGGAAGTGACCTTGGTGGAGGTCATGGTGGTGGCTTTGGAAGTGGCGGTGGCTCCGATAGAGGTCACACTGGTGGTGGTGGCATCAACAATGAATTTGGTGGTAGTCATGGTGGTGGTTTTGGGGGTGGCTCCAGTGGTGGTTCCACTTGTCCTATATCTTCTAATGACCTGATTTTGCACACTCTTCTTCAGAATATGGGTAAGATGCAAAACCAACTGGCGAATCTCTGCCAAGCTTCTACCTAACCTATCTTCTAGCCCTTCTTCTGATATAGCTCATTGTCGGTGTCCATCCTAAATACTCCTTTCTTGCAAGGGATGGAGATTCCTGAATTTGAGAAATATGACAACAAAGGGGACCCAAAAATGTATGTGTCCTCTTTTAATGCCTTATGTACAAACTTCTTCCATCATGATGCATTGATGGAAAAACTATTCCATTGATCTCTCAAGGATACAATGCTCAAGTGGTACTGTTCCTTGCTTGACAATTCCATCTTTATGTTTGATTAGTTTGTCAACCAGTTTCTATGATAGTTCCAAGCCAACATTGGACCTAAGATGACCTTCTCTGACCTTGTTTGATGTAAGCAAGGAGATAACAAGAAGATTACCAATTTTATAGCATGATATCAAGCACTCTTTTCAGAAATATCATACCTGTTACTTGATTCTGATGTGTAAAAGGTATTCATAGGGAACTTACAGAGGCCTTGGCAAGAGAAGTTTTCCCTTATGAAATAACCTTCTTTTGCACATTTGTGTGCAACTCTACGAGAGTATTAGAAGATGGTGGCTTAGTTTGGGGGACCTTCCTCATGCTCTTGTCCTGAAGGTAAGTCCATTGTGTTGATCTCTGGGAAAGGAAAATTTGTTGCAAATGTAGTAGCCACTGTAAATGAAAATGGCCTCAAATGCAATCAAAAGATCACAAAGTGATCAAAATCTTATTCCTCCATCTTACAAAATTTATTGAAAGATAAGAGTGCAACTTTTCCAAACTGTAAACCCATTAAAGAACCTTACCCTAATTGGTATGAAGGGAATACCTATTGTCAATACCATTGAGTAAATAAACATGATACCAAATGTTGCATGCAACTATGTCATGTGATACAGGATTGCATCGAGGACGGTACTATTCTTCTTGATATAAACAAACAAAATATAAAAAAAATCAATGGTAAAAGCTAATAGGAAATTACAGATATACATAAACCCATTTTTGTCACATTTTGCTAACATGATTGTCGACCCCTCCAATTCTGTTACTCAACCTAAAGAATATTGAAAGGAAATATAAAAAATAAATGGAAAGTACTAATGAATGAACAATTTTTTGAAGGAAAGAGATTACCAAATAGATTGAAGTAGCCAGACCAAGCACCACCAAAGCAAGAGAGACACAAAAATTTGTTAAGGGGAAAAATAAGAAAAAACCCCAATATTATGAATGAAGATAAAATGCCTAAAGAATAATACAAAGAGAGTGAATTTCAACCTTAGTTTTCTTGCTTGAATCTTGAAGAATGAGAGGAGAGACACCTCAATAAGTAGAGGTGAGAAGGAGGAGTTAGAATGTAACTCCCAACTCAATGGATGCCACCATTCATCTATGTGTGTGCAAAGTGTCACCTCTCAAGGAGGTGGTTACAAATATTCCTTAATAAAGGAATTAAAAATAATTCATCCTCACACATGTGTGAGATGACAAGAAAGACAAAATACTTGTAGGGATTCATTTGGAATATTCCTACAAGTTAATAAAAAAATACATTTAAAAAATAACCTTTACCAAGTAAAGATTAATCTTCTAACATCTCCCCTTAAGCTTTACTTGGGGAGGTTACATCAAACCCTTCAATGGGTTGTAATCCAATATTTTTACAATTAATGAGAAATTTATCTTTACAAAGAGCTTTAGTGAGAATATCTACCACTTTAATTTCATCTTTACAATACATAAAAGACGTTTTCCTGTCTTCAATTTTCTCTCTAATGAAGTGATGTTGAAGAGCAATGTGCTTGGTCCTTGCATGAAAAATTGGATTCTTTCCTAAATCAATAGCACTTTGATTATCACAATATAAAGGATTAGGATCCATTTGAGGTAGACCCAAGTCTTCAAGTAATCTTCTTAACCATAGTGCTTCTTTGGATGCATTAATACTACCTTTATATTTAGCTTCTATAGAATAATGAGACTTGATAAAATAATAATCACAATATCATTTTCACTATGCTTAACATCACTACTCAAAATTTTAGAACTTGAAGTAATAATTAAATCATCAATATATAAAATAATAATCATAATATCGTTTTCACTATGCTTAATATATAAATTTGGATCATTTTTACTTGATGAAACCATGAGATAGAAAGAAAGCATAGCTCAAATTATAAAATGTCAATACATAGACATAACAATAATAGATCTAGGTTTCCTCTCACTACATCATTGTATTGTAAAGGGAAATTGTATCAATATTAATAATAATGGACTTTCAAAAATTGGTCCTAAAGATGGTTTAAAAAAAAAAACATAATGCCTTCAATAAAATAATGAAACATAAAAGTTTCAAGAATTTGATCCCCATCAATTAAGAAAATAGATCTAAGTTCATCATAGATAAGTAAGTGCATACCATCAAATTGGATGGAAATATTTTCCATGGGTCCCAACAAAAATAACTCCAATGAGACTTGATAAAATATATGATTCATTATAGATGGGGCTCCCTATGCAACATTACTACAAATGTGAGTAGGACATCAAATATATATGTAAAGGCTCCATTGAAACTTGATAAAGTGATTAATTTTCAAAACATATATAGATGAAATAAATCCATCAAGAAGTAAAATACTACAATGAGCTTTTAATTTTCAAAAATATATAGATGAGATAAATTCATCAAAAATACAAATTTAGCAATAAAAAACCAAATTTCCTTTATCAAAACAACATAATTGTAGATGAGAAGGAAACACTAGGTATGTTTTAAATATTGTAATAGATCAAGCCTTAGGTAGAGAGAATGATAATTTCTCACAAAGTGTGATAGCAAGATCTTAGAGATATATTTAAATATGAAGGGGCACAAATCAAGCCACCTTGAATTAAAATATTAAAAAATTGTGATGGAAAAATGAGAATTGCATACTAGGACGTGAAGGATTATTAAGTATAAATAAGTCATTAAGATGCTATTCATGCATTCATGACTACATGAATATTCCCATTTCATATTCCAAATATAATTGAGTAAAACAAGTACACTATTATTGCGTTGATCAAGTCTAATAATAAAGTAATTGTGAAGCTACTTAAAAAACAAACTTTTTATGTGAAGTAACATGTTGAGATGCACCTGAATAGACAACTGATTCAAAAGGTTTAGAAAAATTAAAAGTACATGTAAAAGTACATCTAGATTGATTACCATTGTTATGAAACTATTGATTATTTTGAATCATAGGCTTTTTCTCATTTTTCTTTTTAAAACAAGTATTTTGTCAATGACCATCCTTATTACAATAAGTGCAATGTGGTCTCTTAGAAGAGTTAAACTTTCTAGGGTCATTACCAAGTATATAATGAGGTTTGGAATTATAATATTGTTGTTTAGAATGAGTTTTAAATTTTTTCTTCTGATTAGACAAAAAAGAATATTCATTAGACTTAAGATTACCAAATTGAATTAATTTAGCTTCTTATTGTCTTAATAAATCATGAAAAATATCATAAGTTAATTGAGTAGCTAATGAAGGAATAACTAAATGAGAATGAATATTAGTAATGAATTGCTGAAATTGTTTAGGAAGACAATTTTTAAGAATAAGATGAATTAATCTAAGATATCTAATTTTAATCCTAAACCATGCAATTGACTATTTAAAGCATCAAATTTCAATAAAAAATAATCCATAGATTTAAAATCAGAATACCTCGAATCTTCAAGTTGATCTTGAATTTGAATTTTTCTTGATTCATTTGAACTATCATAAATGGTTTTGAGTTTGTCCCATGCTTCATAGACATTTGTACATGTCCAAATGTGAACATAAAGTTCAGTGACATGGATATACCTATGAGGCCAAGGGCTTCCTCATTTTTAAGATTCTATTTTTCGATTTCATATTTGGATGTATACGAACCTAGTTTAGATTTACGATCCGTAGCAACTTCTAAAAGATGTTTAAAACGAAAAATAAAAGAGATAGCAACTTCTAAAAGATGTTTAAAACAAAAAATAAAAGAGATATGAGTTTTCCAAGAATGATAGTTAGAAATGGTTAATTTAATTTCAGGAATTAAAGTTGACATGATTGCAATAAAAAAATCACAACTTTATGAGAAATAATTATTGTAAATATTTACTTAAAAAAAATATCCCTCTTGATTGAATTAAATCTTTAAAAATAACCTCTTTAAAAATAAATTTCTTAAAAAAAAAAAAACTCCTTATATTAAATATCTGAATTTTAAAATCATTTTAATATCTTTTTTAATCAGTAAAAATTATATAAAATATATAACTATGATGAAATTAATAATTTTTAAATAAAACAATGATTAAAAACTATAGAATGATTTATTTGCCTTCTTAAAAAAGAGATTGTATATTTAAAAAACTTAAACTTTAATCTTTGATAAAAAATAAGATTTAAAAACTTAAAACTCAACTTTATTTCTTTTTAAGAGGAACCAAATAAAGAGCCTTTAAAAGAAAAAATTTATTTAAAAAGTTAAATTTAAGAACCTTTAATTTAGTAACTTTTTCATTAATAAGTCAGTGGGGGAGACTTTAATTAAAACCTTTTGATTTTTGTTTTAAGGAAATGGGGAGGATAAATTTGAAAGAGGCAACTTTTTTAAAAAAATTAAAAATAGAAATGGGTGGACTTTTTAGAAAGATGGGAGAAATTTTATAATTTAAAATTAAGCTTTTAAAGTTTGTAAGTTTTGAAGAAAAGGGACAGCTTAAAAAAAATGAAAAATTAAGAGATAAAATAAAATAACTTAAAGTACATACACAAAGGAGAGTTTGGAGCAGCGAACTCAACAAGATCTAAGGCAACAAATTAGATTTAATGTTTGAAAAATAGATGCCGTAGAGGTGGAGAAAGCTCAGGGTGGATTGCAAGATAGCTTGCAAGATAGCTAAGGCAACAGGAGGTCCACAACTGCAACATAAAAAATAAAACTTATGCAAAAAAAAAGAAACCCTAAGACCAAAAAGGGTTTAAATATTTTATTTATTTGTTTATTTTTTAAAGAAAATCTTTGAACTAAAACAAAGATTTTCTTAAATGAAAATAAATTGTTCTTTTTAAATTTAATCTATTATACATATTTAAAAGAAAAAATAATGAATTTGGTATTTAAATTTTAGAGATTTTCTTATAAAAAAAATCATTTTTTACATAAATTTGAACATGAAAAAATGGATTTTTTATAGATATAATATGGAGATTTGAAAAAAACTAGATTAACCTTTTAAAATAAAAAATAAAAAATTGAACTAGGGTTAGATCCCTAAAATATTTGATTTTTTTAAGAAATGCAAAATATAGTGAATTTTTTGCAGATTTAACATGCAAAATAGAGCCTTAATGTTTTTATTTTTTTATACAAAATAGAAAATATAGTGAATTTTTTTACAGATTAGATATTGTAGAAAACTATTACAAAACTAATAAATTGTTGTAAAAGTTTAACAAATAACCCTTTATTAGAGGGTTTTTAAATTTTTATGCCAAAAATAAAACATGCATGCAAAATATATTGCACAGATTTGAAGTTTGAAAAAAATAGAAATATTTAAATGAAAAAAAACCTGTAAAAAAGTTTTAAAAACTATGAATTGAAATTTGGGAAACAAGATAAACCCTTATTGGGTTTTCTAAAAAAAATTACTATAAATGTTTGTAGATTAAAAAAATTTATTTGAAATATATAACAACTATAGAAATCTGCACAATAAAAGATATGTTAGAAGACAAAAACAACCAAGATTAGACACTTGCTCTTCTTCTCCTCTTTGAGAGTATCACTAAATATTAGTAATACCAAGCTTTGATACCATGAAAGGAAATATAAAAAATTAATGGAAAGTACTAATGAATGAGCAATTGTTTGAAGGAAAAAAATTACCAAATAGATTGAAGTAGCCAAACCAAGCACCATCAAAGCAAGAGAGACACAAGAATTTTATAAGGGGAAAAAAAAAGAAAAACCCCAATATTATGAATGGAGGCAAAATGCCTAAAGAATAATACAAAAAGAGAGAGAGCTTTAACCTTAGTTTGCTTGCTTGAATCTTGAAGAATGAGAGGAGAGACACCTCAATAAGTAAAGGTGAGAAGGAAGAGTTAGAATGTAACTCCAAACTCAATGGATGCCACCATTCAGCTATGTGTGTGAAAAGTGTCACCTCTTAAGGAGGTGGTTACAAATATTCCTTAATAAAGGAATTAAAAATAAGTCATCGTCACACATTTGTGAGATGACAAAAAAAATAAAAGGCTTGTAGGGATTCCTTTGGAATATTCCTACAAGTTAATACAAAATTACATTTAAAGAATAACTTTTACCAAGTAAAGATTAATCTTCAACACATATGTTAAAATGGATACGGTTACCCCTTCTCCTCGTCCTGCGACCGATTCACTGGATGTAACATTTACTTCGTAGGAGCTACCGATGAACAAAAAACTTCCTTGCTTTACATTCCCCCTCATCTCAATGGTAAAATTGTGATAGGAGTCTTCGTCGACCCCACGAGTAGAGTGAATGCCATCATGAAAGAGACTTTATTGTTGAACTCCCTACAAAGATAGGAATATGAAAAAATAAAGTCCATCATCCGTACACATGATGGCCTTGCTTTAGAACCATATGGATCGATAACTCTATCCATCTTGGTTGGCCCTCAGAACATGGACACAGTTTTTGATGTCATTCTTGAGTCAGATCTGTTCAGAGTGAAGCTAGGCATACTTTGGCTATCTTTCGTGAGGCAGATCGCCTCTGTTATTCATAAATGTTTAAAATTCTCCCATGAAGGTGTTGTGCATGTGGTACATGATACTGGCTATCATCCCTTGGTATCTCGTGGAGGATATTCATTGGATCACTTTTGGCCTACCCCAGTTGGTCTGCTTCCTCTAAGAATGGACCTACTTTATAAGAACAATGTAAAGTACAAAATTGGGGGCAAGGGACAACTGAAACTGACCCTTTTTGTAGCACAACAGCCAACTAACTCATCTTTCTGAAAGGGAAAGGAGAAGATTTCCCTTTCTTGATCTACCTCGTCCGCTCCCCTTTCTTGGGAGGAGTATTGGATGAGTAAGCCTGGTCTTTATGCATCGAGTCTGATGGTTCCTGCTTGATGTAGACCTAATATCAGGATATTAGATCTCCCTACTAAGTCACCTGGATCTTGGTACTACTTGTACAACAAGTAGAAATCCCCTTGTGAGGAATCCTCTATGGCCCGACCTCTAGGGCCTCCTACTACCTCTACTCCTAAAGCGGTGAATGGGAAGAGGTCCACCACCGAGGCATTAGAGCCAACTCCCCCCGCTATTTCTAAACTTTCCCCTCCTACTCCCATTTAGGAGTCCGACCCTCCGCTCAAAAAAACTATGGAGGGAACTCCCATGGTTGAGAAAGAGCCATATGTTCCTTTGCAACCTCCAAAATCTAGTTCAAAGAGTCATAGAAACTACCTTGCATGCAAATGCAAGCATCGGCAAAAGGCTCTCTTGGCTGAGTAGATCACCTTCCAAAGGAAGGAAGAGGAGATGACCACCCTTGTATTAGGGCCTCTTGCCATATCCTTCTCTCCCCTCCTATTTATTTCCATTCAAACCATATATGTATCGCTTCTAGCTTCCACTACAAGTGCACGTGTGCCTAACCCCAAAAAGGTGCAGGTGTTGATCACTCCTTCGGTGTAGCTGCCCTTTTTGACATCCATTCTAGATGTTTTTCCTTTCCTAAAGCCCATAGATATGAATAACACATCAATCATATCTACTGCGGTCCTTTCCTCCTCTTCCTCTACCCTTCTTGCCTCATCTATGGAGAGTTAAACTCCCTTGATGAAGAAGAAGGTGGAGAGTAGTCCTTCTAGCAATAGAGGATGTAAGAGGAGCTCGCCTTCTCTGAAAGATGGCCACTTGCTGACTTGTTCTATCCTAGTAACATAACCAGCCCTTACTTCTCTTGAGTTTTTCACCACTCCCGAATCACTCAGTGAGTTTAGTGGTGAACCTTGGACATAACCCTCTCCATCTGTCAAAGTGAAACATGGCACTCCTGTTAAGTCTATGTTCAACTTAGTGGATGGAGTTTTTACCTTGTCAGAAATCTTGGTGAAGTCGTTGACCTTAGACCAACAAGAGTTGAGTGGAAGTGAATTTGTGGGTCATTCTTCCTTAGCCCTTGTTGCGGGAGGGTCAAAATCTCCTCTAATTAATATTCCACCATTGCAGGCTTGTCCTCCTAACCCCTACGATGATCTAGAGTGGGAAGCTAATGACCTCCTGGTCGATCAATGTTAGGGGGAGGCCTCTTCTTTATCTTTAGATTAGGTGTGTGCATGTGTTGTAATATGTTTCCCCCGTAATTATGGTATGTGTGCCTAGATGACCCTTTTTACCTCTATTGGTGCTTGGATATAGGTGTGGTGTTTGTTTTATAAACCTTCTTCTATTTGTATAATCATTCTTTCATATTTGTGATTGAATTTTGGAAAATTAGGGATGATGCAAAGCGCTGGGGGCACTTAGGTTTCCCTTCCATGTTGACCCAACTTTTTATTTCTACTTTCTCTTCTCGTACATTCTTCACATGGCCTAATATAGTAGGGGGTTAATGATAATTCATTTATATACTATTATTATACTTACATATATTTATGAGCAGTTCTAAACTTGAAATATCGGGCTACCCCTATGCTCTTTGTTCATGTTCTCTTTCCGTTTTTCCTTTTCCTTTATCTTTCTTTCTTCTTTGCTTGGGTTGTCCCTCTCATGTGTGACAACACCACACCTACATCACTTTGATCTTCATAAAAAAATTCTTTGCCAACAAATATTTTCTCAAGAATCTTCACCCTCTTCTTTATAAGAACTGCATTCTCAACTTGAAACCCTAATGGAATATGTTTCCTTCATAAGAACTTGAAAAAATTCCTCTGAAGTGGGAACTACTTTGATCTTCCCCTCACATGAAGTCATGTTCTTCCTTTCCAATCCCTGGATGAAGTGAACATCTTTCAAAATGATTCCTTGATGATGAATTGATTCGAGAAAGAAGACATCAACTTTCAAACAATGCATCCCTTGAGTGGACCCCCTACTATCTTGAGGGGTTCTTAGGGGACCCCCCTTTGAAAGTTTTTATCTCAAATGGATTCCATGGCATCTAGCTTGGGGACAAACCGGCTAGGCCTATTTCACATCTTTGCATCTAGCTTGGGGGAAACATGACTAGACCTTGCTTTCAAATAGTGTGTCCCTTGAGTGGACCCCTCTTCCTTTTAAAGGGTTCCTGAGGGAGCCCTTTGAAATTTTTCCAACTTTTCAATGGTTTGCGTGACTATCTACTTACTTTCCTACATGGCCACTTCTTGACATGTTCTATTTGCAGGTAAATATGTCTCTTTATGGGTGCACCCATAAAGCCTCTTTTTGACTTTGTGGAGTCTTCTTTATTGGGTTTCCTTCATGTGAGAGATCTTGGGATACATCTTCCTTGCAGGTCTCTAGGCCTATAAGACGCTTATTTCTTGGGATACACATTTCTTGTAGGTCCAGAAGCCTGTAAGACACTTTATTTCTTCGGCTTCATGGTTCTGTAGGGCTATGAAGTCCTCTTCTTGTCTTGCACTCTCAGGTTCACCAAATTGTGGTCTGCTTCCTCCAAGGTTCAGGTATACATTTCTAACTCTACCACTTTTTTGATATATTTTACTAAAGAACTCATCAGTATTCATGATCAATAAAATGAGGGAAAAGTGTATAGGAGCAAATTTGCACCCCTTACGCAAATTCCCCTTTTACACATCCTTACCTTAGAAAACTGAATTTGAAGGTGAAATTCCACACAAGCCCACTATGTTCATTCCACTTGGCACCCATTCTATGTTTCAATGAAGGAATAACTATCAAGGACGCCCGCATGATGTGTAGACATCTGTGCGGTGCACCGACATCCTTACCAGATTCCCACGGTTGGAGTTTGTAGAGGCGTTACACTTCCCATTGGAATTCGAATTGTAATGCCCTCTTCGGCCAATTGGCCAAAATATGGCAGTTTTCCTTCATCTCTACTTCAAATTCACTCTTCCTTCATTCATTGAGGATCTTCCAAGCCTTAAGCATTCAGTTCAATCTCTGAGACTTCAAATCCATCACTCTCAAGGGTGATCACACAATAGTGGTTTACAATTTTTGGCCAAACTGGACACTGATATTATTTTTTTAACTAAATCTTCACATTTGGGCACCTATAGTGGCTAAACCGTGAGGAATTTGAAGATGATGCAAACTAGAGTCTTGTTAAATTATTTTTGTAGATTCTAAAAATATTTTTTTCAAAAAAATTTGAATCAGATTGCACTTCTTTTTCCATCTCCCATGAAAACTAGTTTTTTTCAGAAAACAACATTTTTAAAAAGTGACACACATCGTATAACACATAATTTTTTTTTTGATGAAGGATGAAATTATAATTCTTTCAAATTTATATTTGTAACTCTAATATCTAGTGCTTCCACTTGGTTAGATAGTTTTTTATTGATTATTTTTTCTTTAATCAAGTTTCAAAGTCAAATCAATTACAGTTCAAACATAGCGCAACCATATAATGCGCAATTTTTTTTTTTGTTGTTGGATCAAAGACTTCAATATCTAGTGCACTCATATTTTCATTTTTTTTTTTTTATAATCTGCTATTTTTCCACATGTGTAGAACAAAGACCTTATTTTCGATGAAAAACCTATGTTTAATAAAAGTAAAAAAAAAAAACATAATAAAACCAAAACATATTAAAATTATATTCATTGGATAGTTCATTCTGAGGACTACCATAGTCATTTGAAATAAATATTAAATGAATTCATTTGATCTCCCAAAAGGTAAATCAAAAGTGATTTTTTATTAGCATTTTGATAGGTGTAAAGGAGACTCATTTATATGTATGGTTTAAAACTAGTGAGGTTCTATCCAAGGGGGTTTGATCTAAGGTGGTTTCATCAAACCCTCTTCAATTGGAATCCTTAAAATGAAAATTTTTAAGGCTTAAATCATTATATTTTTTGAATAATGTGATTTCAAGAAAAAATAGTTCCTCTCAAAAATTGTAAACCAGCTTTGTGGGATCACCCTCAAGCAACATTCTGGTACGTCATAGCAGTAATATCAAAATTGTGTCAGCTCCATAGAGCAAGTGTAGAACCAACACCATTGCAACAAAGGCTTGAGTCCTCTCATTTTATCCCTCATTAGCTAGTGAGCTCTTGGTGGAGGTGGTAAGCTTTCTACTCCCCTCCTCTACAATTTGGTTGAGTAGCATAACACTATTTTGTAACATTTTAGTGCTCTTCAATTCTTTTATTGCTTTAGCATACTTTTATCCATTATCATCTTCTTGGCTATTCATGGAAGTGGAAATACCAAAATAGGGGTCTGATTGAGGCAAACCCCTATACAGCCCCCCAACCATTTTCCTCTCTCTTGTGTGCAAGTAGAAGCATCCTTGGAGTGATGGAAAATGAGCACCTTTGTGAGACCATCCTCGCTACTCTTACTCTTTTTTATTTTCTTTATCATATCCATGCATACTTTGTTTACGTCTTAGTGTTGTTTTGGCCTTTAGAACATAGTTAGCTAGGCTGTTAGTCTATTATCTTGAGTTCAACCTTGTCCCTTTAGTCCTCTAGTATATGGATTCCAAAAAACTTGAGAGACGCCAACGTGCCACACTATTTTCTCGAAGCCACGCTTTCATCCTCGGGCAGAGAGAATTCTTAGACACATAGTTGACCCTGAAGACCAACTCACCTAGCCCCATTTCAAGTCTCGGGTCTGCAGAGTGATCAAAGGAACTCATATTCCTCATCATTCTCATCCCTCATTTCCTAACACTCACTTAGTTGAGGTAAGTTAGGGAAGCCTTCTGCTCTTGGCCCTCTATGACTTGGGGCCTTGATGTGGTTGGTACCCCTCTCTTACAAGTGGAATATCTAGATAAATATGGATAGGATGGATGGAGGGAACATTGGATTTATCATGACAATGATGAGATGTTTCTATCTGAGAAGGATCATATAGACACTCAATTCTACTCATGACGCTTTTTTTATAGGTTTTCATCATAGTACTTTCACAAAGTGACACCATAGTTTTTTTCAATAAAGGATGATTTTTATTTTTATTGTTTTGTTGATTTTTATGATTTTTTAAAAGATTTACCCTCATGTTGAACCACCTATTGGAACTGATGTAGAGGAAATTATAATAATATGCCAATGATATCTTTCTTGAAGAAGTTGCTTTGCTAAGATATGAGAATTTGAATGCAACCTTGAAGAACTTTGATATGCCTTGTGGATACCAAAATTAACCTTGTTTATGTGTGCACATAACGATATGGTACCTTCAGAGTCCTTATGATGAAGGGTAGCTTCCAGCACATGATCAATGCGAGAATTAGATATCATGAATGGAGTGGATGGTGACATGTATGAAGGAATATAAGATGTATTGGTTCATAGTTTTGAACCTTTGACTCTCCGAAATTGGGAAGATGAGCGATGATGTGTGGGAATAAAGGTTTTCATGGAATGAGGACCAACCACTAGATACACTTTGTTCCTTGCTTGAGAAGCCTTCTTTTGTACTTGAGGACTTTTTTGATAGATACGTTTCCATTTTTTATTTTTCCCCATAGTTTCTTTTACTAATGGAGTTTTGGAGGAATTATTTTCTTTATTTTTCTTTGGTATCCATTTGTGTTTACTTTGTCCTTTTTTCTTTATTGTTTCATTTTCTTTGATGATATTTACCTTGCTCTGATAGGAATTCTTCTTATATGTTGGTCCCAATTTTTGTATGAGACGATGGGTGAATGCCAATTCATGATACAATTAATTGTAACGTTGACAATATTTTTATCATAAGGATCCTTCATGCTCCATATGTTGATATTTATTGTAGAAAAGATTTCCCCCAATGTTGTGAAGGTATTATCAATACCTAATCCTTTGCCTTGATAATATATCCTTTGATCCATAGTCACTAAATATGACTTATCATGAACACATGCTATTGCTATGGGTTAATTGTTTTCTTGGGTTCTATGACATCATTATTTGTTGATGTTGCTTCAAAATATGTCAATGATGCATAAACCTATTTAGGAATATGAACTATTTTCTCTGATTCTATGACATAATTATCTATTTATGCTACTTCAAAAGATGATGGTGTTGATTTAAAAGATGTCAATGAAGAAAAATCCTATTAAAGAATATGAACTATTTGCTCTGATTCTATGAAATCATTATCGATTGATATTGCTTCAAAAGATGGTGTTGATTCAAAAGATGTCAATGATGCACAATCCTATTTAGGAATATGAACTGTTTGCTCTTGTGTAGAAATATCAAGAGTGGAAGAATCTTGTTTTGGATGAAGAATTCCTATATTCCCATCCAAAAGAAACATTTTAGGAGTGATATCAAGGACATGTTTGGAGTTTAAAATGGTTTGGAAGATTTCACTTAGCTCTTGGTGAAACTTTGGGGATAGGGGTTCTTGATCCTGACTCGATTTGGAGTAAATTTTGTTATCCTCAAGAGCTTCCTCTTGACATGATCCTTGGGTGGGTGGTATATCATCGGTAAAATACTTTTCGCAACATTTTGTGGGTATGGGTGCAATAAGAGATATTTTTTGCTCATTTGGAACTTCTTTAACATACCCAATCATTAAGTCATATGTGGGAGAGATATCACAATATAATATCCACTTGATGTCATCATGGTATAAAATAGTGCTAAACATTGTTGATGGGTTTGGACTTTGTTTTAAAATAGTATCTTGATACATGACTAATTCCTCATGTTGTGATGAATAAATATGTTCCATCGTGGTATCACGAGTATTGTTTACATTTTTGAGGTTGATGCCATTCCTGAATCTTTTGCTTTTGTATGGTCAAGCATAAGGTTTGTGTAAATTTTCAAAATTTCATTCCCTAATTTTTGATCGACATTAATGTCTCCTTGTTTGATAAGATCTTCTATTAGATGTTTGAGTCTATTTTTTTTGTGTGTTATGACCTTTGTAGTAGTGAAATTCACAAAAATGATATTCTCTATAGCTGCGAGGTTTGACTTGTGGCTCTTGATAGTTTGAGAAATCTAGGAGTGTGATAAGATTAGACTATATTAATTTCTTGAACACATTCTCCATAGGTTCCCCTAAGGAAGTGAATTGCTGTTTAGGAGCATTGTTTGTTCTTTTTTGTCCATGTTGAGTGTTTGTAGCATTGATCATTGGTTGATTATTTGAGAGTGACATGTATGGTTGTTGTGTATTCATGGTTTGTGTATTTATTTTCCTAGGAGCAGTTAAGACAACCCTTGCATCAACAACACCATCACTAGTAACATTGTTTTTTTTGGACCAATAGCAGGGATTGTCGTTAAAATTAGTGGATTGGAAGTTGCATCTATATACTTGTGTGTTTCCCTATGAGATTAGGGATCTCTTGATGTTAAGGGATCTAGGGAAAAGCTCATCATAAGAGGTAATGTACTGCATCTTCAAGTGGAAGGATAAATCTAGATTAACATTTTCTATTAGAATTACCACTTGTTGTTCATCGAGAAGTGGCCACTTGCTTTTACTAGCTCTTTTCCTCCATTGTTGCAAGAAATTGGTGAAAGATTCTCCTTTTTTTTTTGAGAGTATACAACTCTTCTAAACTCATGTCCATGTCAAGATTGAAGGAGAAGTGATCTATGAATTTTTAAATGATTTCTTGGAAAGTTTTGGTACTAGGAGGTAGTTGAGAAAACCAATCCATGGCAGGACCTATTAAAATTTGTGGAAAGAGGTGCATTAAATAGAACTCATTGTAGGCGAATTCCATACAAATGATGTTATAATATTTGATATGGTCCATAAGACTTCCTCTCCCTTTATATTTATCAAATTTAGGGACCTCAAATCTGGGAGGAAAAGGTACCACTGTGATGTTTTGATCAAATGGATAAGGACATAAATTATTTTTATGGGGTTTCTTTTTCTTGCCCATTTGATGGTCCTACATTTCTTGAGATGGTGCCTTAAATTGTGATGCTATATCTTTGGTGTGTTTGGTGGAGGAACATATGTTGGGATGATGGATGGGTTGTATGTGGGATTTTGATATGATAAGGTGTTGTGTGGGGTGTATGGTGGTGTAGGATATTGTGAAGGTGATTGTGGCGGAGGTGTATATGTTCCCAACAAGTTTGGGTTGATGATGTTTTGTTGAGGGTTATAGTATAAACCCTATTATGCGAGAATTTGTTGTTGTTGAGCATATTGCTAAGAAAGCAATGCTTGTTGTAGTGTTTTTTGTTGTTGAGCTTGTTGTTGTGTGGCTAAGGTGGCTTTTTGGGCTTGTTGTTTTTGCGCTACTAAGGAAACTTCTTGTTGTTGCTATTGGATGGTTTGTTGATAATCCTATTGTTATTGTGCTACTAGGGTTGCTTTATGAGCTTGATGTTGTTGTTGCATTGCTAAGGTTAGTTTATAGGATTGATGTTGTTGTTATTTTTGTTGTGCTATTGAGGTTGCTTGTTGCTATTGTTTTTGTTGTTGTGCTTCCAAGGCTGCTTGATGTTTTTGTTGTTGTTGGATGATTTACTGATAAGTATGTTGTGAATGCTGTAAAGCTGAGGCATGTGATTTAAATGTAGGATAAATAAGTGGTTGGGAAATTTGTGATAGGTTTTGGGTGTTGATGTTTTGTATGGGTTGTGGATTTTTCATAAGAGGTTGGGGGTTCACTTGGTTTGGCATTCCTTGTGAGATGGTGGATTGAGATGGATGAATCTAGGTTTTAGGTCCCATTTGATTTTGCATAGTGAAGGGGACTGTGGGGAAAGATGAGGATTCCATTGGATATTGTGATGGTAATGGGGTGATCCCACAATAGTGGTTTACAATTTTTGGCCAAACTGGACACTGAAATTATTATTTTTAACTAAATCTTCACATTCGAGCACCTATAGCGGCTAAACCGTGAGGAATTTGAAGATGATGCAAACTAAAGTTTCATCACATTTTTTCTGTAGAATCTAATTTATTTTTTTTCAAAATTTTTAGAATAAGATTGCACTTCATTTTCCATCTCCCACGAAAACTAGTTTTTTTTTTCAGAAAACAACATTTTAAAAAAGTGACACTCACCGTATATAACATAATATTTTTTGTATGAAGGATAAAATTCTAATTTTTTAGAATTTAGATTTTTAACTACAATATCTAGCACTTTAATTTGGTCTCATATTTTTTTATTGAATATTTTTTCCTTAATAGAGTTTCGAAGTCAAACCAATTGTAATTCAGACATAGGGGGACTGTATACAACATAACTTTTTTTGTATGTATCAAAATTAATTTTTTTTTGTTTTTTAATGGATCAAGGACATCAATACGAGCACAAACATATTTAAAAAAAAATTATTTTGATAATTTTCTATTTTTCCACATGTGCAAAACAAAGAGCTTGATTTTCAGTGAAAAACCTATGTTTAATAAAACTAAAAAAACACATATATAATAAAACAAAAACATACTAAAATCATATTCATGGGATAGATAATTTTGGGGACCACCATAATAATTTGAAATAAATATTAAATGGATTCATTTGATCCCCCAAAAGGTAAATCAAAAGTTATTTTTTATCAGCATTTTGATAGGTGTAAAGGAGACTCATTTATAGGTATGGTTTAAAACTAGCGAGGTTCCATCCAAGGGGGTTTGATCTAAGGTGGTATGATAAAACCCTCTTCAATTGGAATCCTTAAAATGGAACTCTTAAAGGTTTAAATCATTATATTTTTTAAAAATAAGTGATTTCACCATAAATCAGTTCCTCTTAGAAATTTTAAACCAGCTTTGTGGGATCACCCAATGACATACTAGAACCTTGAGTCCATTGATTAAAAAGGTTTCCTTGATCGATGTCTTGAGTATTTCCTTGTTGTATTTGAGGTGGGACCAAGGTATTAATTTGGTTGATGGGATTCATAACCAAGGTGTTGTTTTGATTTGGGTTGATGATATATGGTTTTGATGTGGATGGTGGATTGAATTGAGTAGCTTGGGTAACCGCTTGTTTTGATGTGTTAGTGGGGTTGTTGGAACCACTTGTCAAGGGTTGAGTGTTAAATTTCCCTTTTTGTCCCACTTGAGGCACTTGGATCAAATTACCTTACATAACATTAGGCATACTTGGGGTATTTGTAATGATGGATGAATATGGTTGCACTCCAAATTTTGAAGTTGTTGTGGCATCATGGAATTTAAGTGGTTTACCAAATGTTGGTGTCCAACTTTTTTTTTTGGGGAAGGTTGGTGGTTAATAGAATGGTAATTTTGTGAATACCCAAAGTTGTGTTTGTTCCTAGACATAAAGTAAGACCAAGGTTGGTTCCTATCCTAGTTGCAAGACTAGATGTTAAGGGTTGAAATGGCACAAGGGATGGAGTTGGTTGAATCATAGATGAAGTCGAGCCTTGTGTCAATGATTGTGTAACAAAAGAAGGGGAAATTGGAGCCACATTTTCTAAGGCTTGATATTCCATGATTTCTTCTCTAATAAGTCCAAATGGGTTGTTCATGATGTCCTCTATCTCATATGGTCCTGACGGAGACAAGGGTTTTTGTGATGGGGTAACATGAATTCTTAGATCAAATTCTTGAGGATTTGGATAACTGATGGTAGATGGGACTTTGGTTTTATCCATGATGCCCCTATGTTGTGATCTTGTTGTAACCATAGATTGTGGGTCAATGATGGGAGATGTGTGTTGAGATTTTTAATATTTAAACTCTCTAGTTGACTCAAATCTAGGTAGAAGGGACACTCTAAGTATTTTTTGAGAAATGATGATAATGGGGGATGAAAAGATGGGTGATATGGAAAGTGATCTTTGCAATTGTTTTGGGACAACACTTTTGATTTAAGTTTGAAGTTTTGATGTTTGGATAAAGGATGTTGATGAACTTGGAAATATTTAGAGTAGACTCATGACCTTCAATATAAACTAGTTCAAATATGATAACTAACTTTAAAAAATGCATGTAAAAGGGTTCATTTCACATACAAAATAGCCAAGTTAGGGGTTGGTTTGATAGATGTTGAAGTCATAAATTTTTGGTGTATTCAAAAGTATTTCAAATTTTGGTGAAGTGAAGGATGGAATTTGATGAAGGTGTGGATGAAATGTTTGACCCAATGTTGACTTAGAATGAACCTTTGTTTTCCAAGACCAAGGTAGTGAGAAACATGCTATACCTCTAAAGCGATGAAACCCTAAGAACTCAATGATTTTGGTAAAATATGCCTCAAATGATTTTGGAAATAGGACCCAATAATTTTGACAATAAAACTCAATGAATTTGGATAATGGAACTCAATGATTTTTCAATGTTTTTCTTGTCTCAATTTTCTTGTTTTAGGGAGTCAAATTTTGAACATAAATCAATGTGGGGTGTTCATTTGATTTAATATTGGATTAATGAGGTTAGTTTTATCACATACACTTGTATTTATTATTCTTTCAAACTAAATTTTTATGACAAAAAAAATCATAACTTTCACAATGTCCATTTCGTGAGAATCATGAGATTGAAGCCATAATTGCCTATGTTGTCTTTGGAAATATGGATTGAAATTAAGTCAAGATATTTAGAAATCACCTAGGATAGAAACCATTAGGACAAATAGTAATATCAAGGATAATTCAAAAGTTATCCATATTTAAGCCAAAGTTTTTGAAATTTTGAGGAAGATTGTGAATGTTTTGTAACATTTTGGAACCAAGCAATCTATCAAACTAACTCACAATCATTTACAATCCTAGGTTTGAAATGAATATACTTGTTAAGTCCCCACTTGGATTTCTCCAAACACTAAACAATGTGAACAATTAGATATTTGACAACACTGGCTCACCCTTTTTCAGCACACACTTCTTGGGACCACTAAATCTCAAAATCCTTAAAATCTAGAGATCAAAAGGATTTTTCTATTTCTACAATTGAATAGTAATAATTTGGAATGGCTTCATAACGACCATTCTTGCACCAAAAAGTATTTAAGGATTTTGGTTTCTAAACAAAGGTTCATAATAAGGGCTTCCAATTTAGGGGGTACTATGATAAACTCTATCAAGTGGTCCCCCAACCCATAGAATAAGGGCTTTCCACATCATAAAGATACTAGGGGAGAACTATCATGCACCACATCCCATTGATCACAAATTTCATTGAAAACACACATTTATATAGTGGTTTGGAAGAACATGGCTTTAGCTTGTTATTGCTTGGGTCATTCCCTCCTTTCGAAGCAGGGAGGCAAGCCCTTCTAAAGGTATAAAATATCAAGGAAGCATGTTTGTAGTTTGATCATCCTAGTTTGCATGAAATAAGGAGAGAACACACACCACACCCTTTCCCTACACTTGCAAGGGGTTCATTTTAATCGGAAATGAAAGATGTAGGTGATTTTGCAAAGTGCTAAGGAATGTTTATGTTTCTCAAGATCATCGAGTGGTGTGAGAGAATTGCATACACATCCAATAACAATGTTGTAAATTAGAACACAATAAACACTTGTAAATTTTAACATCTCAAAGAAGTGATGAGTTCATTTTAAGCACCAAATGAAATTTTAAGTTTCCTTGTTTAATTTTAAACCAAAAAGAAGATGAAATGAGGGTTTTGGTAGGCTATCATTAGGTCCTACTACTTTAGAATATAGAATGTCAATTAGTCAACCGGGCAGTGTCCAAGGCAGTTTGAAGAAGAAGATGATTTGGATAACTAATTTTATATTTTATATTTTTCTTTAAACTATTGAAATCAATTTTAATCTAAGGCCATTTAACTTCTTAGCTGGAAAACAATCTATTCTAAGAAAACTGGAAATACTAAGCTAGAAAGCATAAGATAGCTAATTTAGAAAGCATCACAACTAAACTAGAAAGCATGGAAACAAGCAAGCTAAACAACTGATATAATATGAAAGTAGAGAAATAAGTGAACAGACTATGAAAAATCTTTTTAAACAGTAGAAGATTCTAACAATTACGAAAATTAACCCACACTAACTAAAACAATGGTGCTCCAAAACTTCAAACTCGACTCTCAACAAACTTAGTTACTTCCTATTGAACAATTATCTATTTTTAAAAAATAAAATAACATAACAGTAAAATACTTATCTATTTAAGCTAACTTCCCTCGAGTGACTAGCTTGTAGGTTAACACTTCATTCTCAAATCACATAAACTACAGGTTTTGGATTCTTTCCACTAAAAACAGTCATCATAATTCATAGTTCAACAACTTAGTATGTGACAAAAGAAATTTCTTTCATTCATCAGTATTCAAAAATCATATAAGAAGCATAACGTTACTATTCAATCCTTTGAAGTTACATTTTTATAGACAACTTATAACTAAATCCTAGATTCTAGATGGCATGGATAGCCATTGAAAAATTCTTCAACAACTTAAACTAACTTTTATGTCTTTAAAGCTCATAAACATATAGAAGACTTGAGACGAGCCATGAATTTTTTGATCACAAAATTTAAAGAAAAAAAACTAAATCTTCAGTTCATCATCCCGATATTGAGGAGTAGGTTCAAAACATCTATCCTTTACCATACTTAAGGCACGTGCTGGTTCAAAATTTGTAACAACTGCTAGATGACTGTTTATTCCCTACCTGCTCTAACATTTGGTCTAACTCATTCAAGCTTGGTTAACTGAGCTCTAAGCTCATTCTTACTTCCGCCATGCTACTGCCAAGCTCAAACTTCCCTGTCAAGGTAAGGTGGTGAGCTTGCTTAACTCGACCTCAGCCTTTCTTGCGCTACCGTTGTGCTCTCCAAGTCTTCCCATAGTGTGGCAGTGATGGCTAGGTAGACCACAGGTGGTCATATCGTGCTACTCGACCCTGACCGCCAACCTTTTATGGTAGGGCAGTGATTGCTCGCCCAGACCGCTAACGGTCAACCGTGCTACCGCGAAGGCCACCAGGCCACCCCATGCTATGGAAATGACCACCCTGGCAGACTACTAGTGTTCAAACATGCTACCATGGAGGCCACTAGGCCACCCCGCGGTAGGGCAGTGACTGCCCTGCTAGACCGCCAACTGTCTCACCGTGGCCATTACGGTGAGCCAGATCACCGCCCACGATGCACCGGTAGCCGACATGACAGACATTGAGCCGCCTACCATGGCCATCATTGTGAGGGAAAACACCACACATGGTAAGGTGCTGACCACCAGTCCTTCTCACCATGGTACTGCCAAGGCATGAATAGACCACCGCAGTAAAGCGGTAAGATAAAAAATGATGCATTTTCGTGAACTCTTTTTTGATAGAGGCACAAGACTGGAAGTTGAGACATAATTTTCCAAAAAATATCCCACTTGGCGAAGACTTCTAGCTTCCTCTAGACTTCAAAAATTATCGACGGTCATAGCCCCCAAGGCCCATCGATTCTGTGCACCATCTAAAATTGTCTGTGCAACTTGGCTTCATTAATGCATCTGCAACATTCTTCAAGGTGTCGACCTTTTCAAGATAGACTTTTCCATCTCCAACCATGTCCCTCATGAAGTGATATTGTACATCAATGTGCTTTGTCCTGGCATGGAAAGTCGGGTTCTTTGCCAAATAGATGGCACTCTGACTATCATAACAAATAGCAATATTCATTGCAATAAAACCAATATCCTAAAAAAAATGACTCAACCAAACTGATTCCTTATAGGCATGAGTGGCTGCCATGTACTATGCCTTAGTAGTGGATAAAGCAACTACAATTTGTCGCTTTCTCATCCAACTAACTGCTCCACCATTTAACATGAACGTGTATCCAATGGTGGATCTCCTGATGTCAATGTCCCTTGCCCAATCGGAATCAACATATCCACGCATGCTTAGTGTTCTCTATGATGCAACCAAATTTCCATGGTAACACATAGCATAGTCTAAAGTCCCCTTCAAATATTTGAACACTCTCTTCACAACATCCCAATGTGATATTCTCGGATTTGCCATAAATCGGCTAAGAACTTCTACTTCTTGGGAAATTTCTGGCCTTGTACAGACCATCGCATACATTAAACTTCCAACAAACCTTGCATATGACACCCTGGTCATGTCCTCCATCTCAGTAGTAGATTTTGGGTAATCTTCAACATATAGTTTTATTCCCTACAAAACTGGAAAAACTAGCTGCTTGCATTCATTCATACCAAATCTCTCCAGAACTATATTGACATACTTACTCTGACTTACCCAAAGCTTTCTTCTTTTTCTATCCCTAGTTATCTCCATTCCCAGAATGTACCTTCCTGCACCTAGATCTTTCATTTCGAACTTTGCAGACAACTAAGATTTAAGATCATAAATCATAGACTTGTTATTTCCTATGAATAACATATCATCCATGTACAAGGTAATAACAAGTACATGATCATTCTTAGATTTATAATAAACACAATGATCAAATTTTGATCTAACAAATCCCATAGACAATACAAATGTGTCAAATTTTAGGTACCACATTCTAGGAGACTGCTTCGAACCATACAGAGATTTCTTTAACTTACCGACCAAATTTTGTTTACATTTTTCAACAAAATGCTCAGGCTGGGACATATATATTTTTTCTTCCAACTCACCATGGAGAAACGTCGTCTTCACATCCATCTACTCAATTTCAAAGTGATACGTTGCTTCTAATGACAACAAAAATCTTATGGATGTCAGCTTTTCTACAGGGGAAAAAATATTTCCATAGTCAATTCTCTCAATTTGGGAAAATCTCTTTGCAACAAATCTTGCCTTATACTTCTCAACACTGCCATCAAGACCAATCTTCTTTTTGAATACCCACTTATAGCCAACAAGATTTCACCCTTTAGGCAACTGTACCAAAACCTAGGTTTCATTCTTCTTCAATGAATCCATTTCTTCATTCATGGCTTCCATCCACGAATTCAAATTAGACATGTTGATTGCTTATTTTACAGTCCTAGGATCATCATTGATAGTAATCAAGGCATAGGCACAATTTGAATCTAACATCGAGAAATAATACCTTTCAGGTTGCCATTTTTCTTGTAGAGATCTTCTTACTGGCTGAGGTTGTGGTTCTTCATCTTTAGAACTTTCAGAGCTGCTTGAACTCTCCTCAATCTTAGGTACACCATGTAACTCTTCCTTTCCTAGAGTTTGAGGAATCTCAACTGCATCATTCTTCTTTTCTTTCTGATCTGTCTCGAGATGTTGATCACTTACTAAAGGTTTCAGCTCATGAAATACCATGCTTCTACTATACAAAACCTTCTCAGTAACAGTGTTCCAAAGATTTAATCCCTTCACACCAATGCCATAGCCGATGAGAATACATTTAACAACCTTGTTATCCAATTTTGAACTTTTTTCATTTGGCACATATGCATATGCCTCATAGCCAAAGACACGAACATGTCTCAGAGAGGACTTCTTACCAGACCATGCTTCCAAAGGTGTCTTATCAACAAGAGTAGAGTAAGGAGAATGGTTTACCAGATAACATGTTGTAGCCATATCCTCAGCCCAGAACCTCTGCTCCAGACCAGCACCGCTTAGCATACTCCTTGCCTTACCCATCAATGTCTTGTTCAACCTTTCAGCAACTCCATTCTGCTATGGAGTATAAGGTGTTTTATGCCTTTTAATTCCATGATCTGTGCAATACCTTTCAAAATATGCAGAGAAAAAATCACCACCATTGTCTATCCTCAAACATTTAATTTTCCTTACAGTCTGATTCTCTACCAAAGTTTTAAATTTTTTAAACCGACTAAACACTTCTGATTTACTTTTAAGAAAGTATACAAATACCCTTCTCGAATAGTCATCAATAAAATAAACATAATATCTAGACTTCGATAACGAAGGAACATTAACTCGACCAAACACATCAAAATGAACATAATCTAGTATACTAGAATATTTATGAGGACTCGAGTAAAATGAAACATGGTGTTGTTTTCCATAAATACAGTGCTCACAAAAATCAAACTCAAGGTTACAATCATCAAGCCCTTCAAGAGTTTTATTTTTCAAGGTTTTTAAACCTTTCTCAGTGATGTGACCGGGTCTATGATGCCAAAACATGGTCTTCTCTACTGGAAGTTTTACCTCCAATGCATTTGCAAACATAGAAGTGTCTTCATCTTCCTCTACAGGAACAACTTTCTTGAATTTACAGAGGCACTATTACATTGAACAGGATGTGCATCCAGCTTGTACAGAGTGCCAGTACGATTACCCTTAGCCAACACCATTGCACCTCTAGCCATTTTACATCCTTTACTTGATAAATAAAATTCTACACTAGCATCATTTAACTTACTGATAAAATGAAGATTACAAGTCAGACCTGGTATGTGTAGTACGCCACCAATCCCTTTGACTCTACCTCTACCAACAATCTCCAATATTGAATCACTTGCTAGGTACACCTTTCCACTGTCATACTTCTCATACTTGGAGAACCATTCTCTATGGGACATCATGTGAAAGGATGCACTTGAATCAACTAGCCATACATCATCTGATGCCTGAGTTTCCAAGGTTGCAATGAAGGCATCTGCATCACTCTGAGAAGAGTCATTATCTGAAGCATTCTTCTTCTTCTCCTTACAATTCTTTCAGATATGACCAGGTTGCCCATAGTTCCAAAATTTCACCTTGAAATTTTTACCAAGAGACTTTGATCTCCCTGTATATTTGGATTTCGACTTCTTGTCTTTCTCCTTTGGTCTACCTCGAACAACAAGGGCCTCTTTTTCCATCTCTGAAGACTTCCTCCACATCTCTTCAGACAAGAGTGAGGCCACAATGTCTTCCATCTTGAAGGTAGTGGTATTACTTCCAATAGCCATCACAAGATGATCCCAACTGTCAGGTAATGAACACAACATGAGCATGCAACGATCCTCCTCCTCAGTCTTAACACCTACAGACGCTAGCTAAGTAACACTCATGTTAAACGAGTTCATATGGTCTACAACATATGCACCTTCTTCCATCTTCAAGGAGTACAACTTCTTCCTCGGGAATAACTTATTTGCCAGACACTTTCCTTGATAAATATCACCGAGCTTCTTCCATAATGAAGTTGCAAAATTCTCCTCAGGGATGTTCAAGAGTATAGAATCAGCTAGACTAAGTCTTATTAGGCCTCTTTCTTTTCTATTAGCAAGGTCCCAATCCTCTTGCTCCATACTTTGTCGCATAGTTCTAGACACTACTACCCAGAGGTCTCTATCCACAAGCAAGTCTTCCATTTTGAGTTTCCATAACTCAAAGTTTCTACCATGAATTTTTCAATCTCTACTCTACCTAATGTACTTGCCATCTCAAAAAAAATCAAGTTTTAACAATGCAAGACTCCCACTGTAACAGTATTAGCACAAAAAACTGACCTTTCTTTCAAGGATAACACAACTAGCCAAGGTTTGATACCACTTGAAGAGAAATTTAAAGGGGACTAGCAGTGTAGAATACCTTCCCTTAACACTAATACAACATAGGAGAAGAGAAAAAATGAGTTCTAAAAATTCTTAAAACTACTGAGATGAATACATAGCACAAAGAAGAGATTAACAAAAAAAATAAGCATTCAAAGATTGACAAAAGTATTTATGTGGAAATACCTTTTCAGGTAAAAAACCCACCACACCAAGCAAAGACACTTTTTGTATTATAGTAATAAAAGATTACATACAAAGTATTCAGTCTTCACTCTCTGATCTTGAGCTCATAGAAGCATTCAAGTTTATTTTCTCACTATCACAAAAATTCTCTACTTGACTTAGCTTACGGCTTAACCATCACCTTTTGATTTACATATATGAAAATGTACTTGACTGTATAAGTCATACATCTCATTCAATGTCTCAACCAATAGAAGAATTTAGGTTCATGCATCAATCACCCAATCACGTAATCGATCTGATCAGATTACATCGGGCCACCCAGGCATTTAATTCCTTGCCTTAGTCGAGTTTTGTCCAACTGAAAAACTTGGCTTGCAATAACTATTCTAGCCTTTAGCCAATTGGATGTTCGACACTGAGCCACTTGTCTATCTTTCATTCTCTTGTTGCTCTGACTTTTGGTCCAACTTAGTCAAGCTCGATTGACCGAGCTCTGAGCTCATTCTTACTTCTATCGAGCTGAAACTTCTGTGTCACGGTAAGGTAGTGAGCTTGCTAGAGCCAACCTTGGCCTTTCCCATGCTACCACTGTGCTCTCCAAGTCTTCTTGTGGTGTGGTGGTGACAACCAGGCAGATCGTATGTGGTCATATTGTGCTACCAGACCCTGACCGCCAGCCTTTTGTGGTAGGTCGGTGATCGCTCGCCCAAACCGCTAATGGTCAGCCATGCTACCATGGAGGGCACCAAGCCACCTTGTGGTAGGGCGAAGACCACCCCAATAGATCGTCGGTGGTCAACAGTGATACTGTGGAGGCCACCAAGCCACTCCACGGTAGGGTGGTGATTGCCCTAGTAGATCGCGACCACCTGGGTGAGCTAGATCACCACCCACGGTGCGGTGATAGCCGACATGACAGATAGTGAGCCACCTACCATGGCCACCGCGGTGAAGGAAAACAACACGTGCGGTAAGGTGGTGACCGCCAATCCTTCTCAATGTGGTACTGCCAAGGCATGAATAGACCGCTATGGTAAAGTGGTAAGGGTAGAAATAATGCATTTTTCACCAAGAATTTTTTTACAGAGGCACAAGATTGGAAGTTGAGACATAATTTTCCCAAATTTTTTTAATGCAATCAAGAAAGATTATGAAAAACTATTGTGTTCTTTTGTTATTATTTTCCTTCCTTTTGAAAGATTTATGCTAGTTTTCAAATACCTAATCTTGAAAATAATAATAATAAAATTTATTTCCATGCACGATATTTATCCTTGTGTTTGTTGACATATTTTTCACTTCAATTAATATCCTCTGGCCTACACAAATGACAATCTGGCCAATAGTTGATTCACTTGCAATGATAGTTGTGAGTGCTCTTTGATTATTTTACAAGGCACAACTACCTTCAAATGGTTTGAAATGAATAAAACACAAGTATGATTTTTACCAGAAACCAAGAAAGGTACACTGACACCTACCCATAACCATGGTGATAGATGTGAAAAAGAGATTTCATAATAAAAATAAATTGAAAACATGTGACACAAAGTTCACTTATCACAATCGCTAATGATATCTAGGGGAAGCGAAAATGGTAGATTCTTTCCAAAGATGATTTAATTTATATTCAAGTCTTGAAAATTAAATACATTCTTAACCCATTGATGTAGAGTAACATGTAAGAGTAATCACAAAGAAACACCATTCATTACAATCTAAAGATAACATTGATAAATTCAAACATTCACAATATCCTCTTTATTTCTTCATTGTCAAAACATGAGTTCACAGACTCATTTCCCTATACAACAATAGTGCATGAAAAGAAAACCATCCTACCCTTCTTCCTCCCCAAAAATTCCCTTCTTTATTTCTTCATAGGTCTATATATAGATATACCAAAAGAGTTACATTACAAAACAACCGTTTGGAAAATGACTGGAACCAAGAAAAACTTCTGAAACGGAAAAAAATTATGAATGGATGTTATCATTACATGCCACCAAAATAATTATTGCATGCAACTAAACTGTTAGAGGTGTTGGGACTCTATAAATCTCTAATTTCATTTCCATAACCAAATTTTGAAATTCGGCTCATTCTTCTTCTTTTCCTAAGATAAACATTACCCTCTTATATTTGGCGTAGCTAGTTTTTTCCTTCCATGTCAGTGAACGCAGCTCAAAAATGATTTCCAGTTGCTCTCCATTGGACCAATTTAAATCTAGTTGTATGATAGGCACAGACTCATCTTCCCACTCTTTGATATCACCGAGAAGTACCATCCTGAGAAAACTATGAAGTTGCAAATGCCACCACCTTTCCTCATATGTAGGCTTAATGTCGCCGAAAAAAAGTGATCATTAATTTTCTAAGAAAACTGTGCCAATCCATTACCAAATCTGTTTCACCAACCCCCTTATTTAAGAGTCATATTTTTAGAAGATTTAAAATATTACGTTACATCTTCAAGTTGGCATCTCAAAATGTTTGAGGAGACATTACTTAAAGGAACTGGATGATTCATTAATTGAATTGACATCTTGGAAATAGTGCCTCTCGCTTGGGCCTTTCCGTCCTTGAGAAACAAAAAATCATAACCATATGTTGGGAGTTCTAAAGTTTTAATAAATTCTGACCGACCGACTGTATGAGGCATCTTTAGACAAGACTTGGGATTTCAATGACCATGGATAAGTTAGGTGGTCAGGAAGTTTCAAAAATTACAAACTCTATGACAAGGTTAGGGGATTTGGCATGGTCGTGAAATCACACAAAACTCACTTGTTAAAGAGGAAAGAAATCCAAATTTGAAAAAATGATGGGTAACATTATCTTTGATTAGGGACTGTATTTTCATAGAAAATGCAGAGAACTCCAGAATCATTATGGTAGACTAGTTCAAATCCATTGGGTTTAGAGTCAAAAGAAATGGAAAGGAAATAAAAGGAGCTAGAGAAAACCAAAAACAAGGTAGAACAGGAAAGGAAACTACACTACCGACACACCAAAAAATCCTACTACGTACATGGTCATAAGGACCCTATATCAAGGATACCTATTGTTGCTCAAGCAAAACCATTAACAGGCTAGGAAAAATCAGACCCACTGCAGAAAAAAAGTCTGCTCCTCAAAAAAACTTGCAAACTTAGAGATAACACATAGGTCCAATGGCAACTTACCACATAGCCCCTATGTATAAGCTCACAGCTGAAAAACCATTCTTCATTGTATATCTCTGTGGCCTTTTGAAAGTCACTAGCCATACCTCCACAATTTTTTTCAGATAAATCAGACCAATCTTTTTGAAAGAAATCATATTGTATGCCTTGGTTCGAGCTATATTTCACCTAACCCAAATCATTGCTAAGCACCAAATCATAATTTACTAAAGAAATTAATCATTTTCTTCACTTACCAACTCAAAAAGCTTGTCTTTTTTGAGCATTTTTTTGACATTTACATTTTAACCAGTTGGAGAACCATAAATAGTTTCATTTTCAATAAATGACCCATCGAGAGAAGTTGTTTAGTATTGATTCAAAATTCCAACACTATAACCATTATCCATTTGTTTACAATGATCTGATTTAGTATTCAAGCAATGCCTCTCTCTTTGTAACATGATTTCAAAATAATCATTTTCAGGACTATTCTTAAAAATATATATTCATGGCTCATCTTTGTCAGGAGAAGGGAACAAGTCTTCATCATCTTATTGAGAATTATATAATTCAAAAAGGGGATTGTTTCTAACCTTTGATTCTTCATAGAAATTTTTCGGCTAGTATAATGTATTGAGTTCACTCCAAGTAATCTTATTTTTTAGGATCTTTCAAATTTTTCCTTATTCTTATTGTCGCCTTGACATTCTTTCTACATGCAAAATTAATCATGATTTCACTTGAAAATACAAGAGGAGCATCGAAATTCAAAGATTATTTCTTCAAATTGTCACCTGAAACATAATCTATGCATGTTGCTAATTGTGACCCTAGGGAATTATATTCTAAAAGCATAGGATCAAATTTAATAGGAACTATTTCTTCTCCTTTTGTATAGAAAAAATATTCATTGAGAAAGTAAGTGGGTTGTGGATAGAGATTATTTGTGCCTTTAGATGATTCAATCAAACTATTTTCAAATACATACATTTCTTTTTCTAATATATTCTTTTCATCAAAGCTTTCATTAAGAGATTCAATCAATAGTACTTTCATACCTCTTTCAGAATTGTCAGAGTCACAAGTGAACGTATTCACATCAAATTCTGCAATATGGCCATCTTCTTCCACAATACCACATTGAATGTCATAGTCTGAACCTTTTAAGAACCAATTTAGAATAGAGATAATTTTATATTCATCTAGCCATGTCTCTTCTTTGTTGGAACTGGATGATTGTTCACTTGGCCCGGTTTGCATGCATGTTGGGAAAGCTTTATTTTTATTATTTCCAGCATGATAAAAAATCCTTTCTTGTTATCGATTGTGAGTCCAAGGTACAAATGTCTTTACCCATGTTGACATTTTTTAAACATCCAGACTAATTTATAATATTTTTGAATTGGCTTCCTTGCTTGCTCTTGAATTATGTTTCTGGGATCTTTAGATTAAAAAAGTCACCAGCCTTCTTTTTGGGAAAGGAACCATTTAATCTCTGAAACAAGGATGATATTGGTCTTTTCAAATATCCCCAATGGAGTCACCAAAAATCTGTTGGTTCACAGATTTTTCAATTCAATTAATATCCTCTAGCCCACATAAATGACAATCTGACCAATAATTGAGTCACACACAACGATAGTTACAAGTTCTCTCTGCTTATTTTACAAGGCACAACTACCTTCAAATGGTTTCTGATGAATAAAACATGAGGTATTATTTTCACCTAAAAGTAGGAAAGGTAAATTGACACCTACCCATAACCATGGTAATAGATGTGAAAAAGAGATTTCATAATAAAAATGAATTGAAAACAAGTGACACAAAGTTCACTTGTCACAACCACTAATGATATCTAGGGGAAGTGAAAATGGTAGATTCTTTTCAAAGATGATTTAATTTATATTCAAATCTTCAAAATTAAATACATTCTCAACCCATCGATGCAAAGTAATGTGGAAGAGTAATCGTAAAGAAAGACCATTAATTACAATCTAAAGATAACATTGAGAAATTCAAGCATTCACAAAATCCTCTATATTTATTCGTTTTCAAAACATGAGTTCACAGAATCATTTCCTTGTACAACAATAGTGCATGAAAAGAAAACCTTCTTCCCCCCAAAAAGGTCCCTTCTTTATTTCTTCATAGGTCTATATATAGATATATCAAAGCCAATACATTACAAAACAACCGTTTGGAAAACGATTGGAACCAAGAAAAACTTCTAAAACATAAACAATTTATGAATGGATGTTATCATTATGTGCCACCAAAAGACTTCCTGCATGCAGCTAAACCGTCGGAGGTGTCAAGACTCTATAAAGCTCTAACTACATTTCCATAACCAAATTGTGAAATTCAGCTTGTTCTTCTTCTTTTTCTAAGACAAACATCACCCTATTATATTCGACGTAGCTAGTTTTTTCCTTCCATGTTAGGGAACGCAACTCAAAAATAATTTCCAATTTCTTTTCATCAGGCCAATTTAAATTTGGTTGTATGATAGGCACATACTCATCTTCCCACTCTCTGATATCACCAAGAAGTACCATTATGAGAAAACTCTGAAGTTGAAAATGCCACCACCTTTCCTTGTATGCAGGCTTACTTAATGTTGGTGATAGAAAGTGATCATTAATTTTCTAAAAAAAATGTGCCAATCCTTTACCAAATCGATTTCACCAACCCCCTTATTTAAGAGTCGTCTTTCCAAAAGATTTAAAAGACTATGTTACATCTTCAATTTGGTGTTTCAAAACATTTGAGGAGACATTCCTCAAAGGCACCACATGATACATTAAATGAACTGAAATTTTGGAAATAGTGCCTCCTGCTTGGGCCTCCTTTGTCATTGAGAAACATAACTTCATAACCATACTTCAAGAGTTCTAATTTTTTTAAGAACTTCTGATCAGTTGATTGCATGAGACATCTCTAGACAAGACTCGGGACTGCAATGGTTATGGATAAATCGGGCAGTTAGGAAGTTTCAAAACTTACGAACTCCACGACAAGGTTAGGGGATTTGGCATGGTCGCGACATCATCCAAAATTCATTTGTTAAAGAGGAAAAAAATTCAAATTTTTAAAAATGACAGGTAACACCTTGATAAATAATAATAAATAAATTCTATTTTAGTTGCAAACTAAGTACTTATCCTCAGTAAATAGTTAGGAAATACCATTTTAAATTGCAAAATAAATTTTTATCCTAGAGAAATATCATTTAATTGGAAATTAAATATTCATTTCAATTCAATAATAAGGAAATATCATTCAATTGTAATTTAAAATAATTATTCTAACTAAGAAGGCATTATCATTTATTTGTAAAATAAAATCTATAATTAAATTATAATAAATTCATTTTGTTTCACTACTAATTAATTTAAATAAACATTTAGATGTATGAACAATATAATCATTCAACTAAATTAAATACTAAATGCATCAAAATAGTATTATTGAATTATAAATTACTTATTGAAAATAGGGGTCATGACATCCTTCCCCCCTTAGAGAATCATCATCTTGATGATCAACTTAACTAAAGATAAAAATTTCATACATGTTTACTTTGTTCTACCTTAATGTTGTAATCGACCCACCTAACAAAGATATCGTTTACTTCAGGCATCTATCTGTTCATAACAATAAAATTCATGTGGCTAGCATTCACACACTTGTAAACCTCGTTAGCATGTCATGGATTCATCAAATTTACCCTAATTAAAGTATGCCAACTATTCCATTTCGTTAGTGCAATCTTCTATATCTTATTCAATTTTTTTCATACTCCAAGATATTTACCGATAGATAGAAAAGAATTATGTTCATTTTGTCAACACACCTACTCATATGAGATGTTAGAATAATTTCCTCTATGATGATTAAAAATAGTCCCATACTACTTGTTATCATCATTAGTGAATTAAAATACAAACAAAAGAAAAGTCTCAACAATATGAAAATGTTAAACAATTACAACAATGTCTTCCTCCTATTCAACAACATAAAAGATAAGAAGATCAACAAGTTACAAAATATCATCAACATGATTAGAAACATCAAAGATAAGATAACTTACTAAAAAAAAAGGTTCAATTTAATTACCATAGAAACCTGGAATTTCGGATGTCAGGAAGGTCATCAAGAGCTCAATATTGATTCAACTAGTTACTAAATCTCACAACAAAAGTAAATCTCAATCTATAATTGAAAAAAAGAAGTAAATTTCTATTAACAAGCATAATCCTTTACCTTTTTAAAAATGAAACAAGAGTGCATCCAATAGAAGTGCATTACATTAATTGACTAAAAAGGCCTTACAATGATCAATATCCATCTTCTGAATTACATAAAGAAAATATAATATTTAATCAATCTTCAATTGCCATAACCTAGTGGTCTTCTACAAGCTGAAGGTCAAGAGCATGGTTAAGGTGATTTTTTCCACCCAACCATGAAGCTCAACACTTCCCTAGGATTCTTCCTAACTTGAAGAACACTTGGTCCTGCATGAGGCACTTAGAAACCAATATCAAGGGTAGGAGAGAAAATCTTGATGCATGCCTGATGCCTTATATGCACTCTATACTAGAATGAACATATTTCTTAAATTCAGGATGTGGAAGAGAAACATATAAAAGTTCTAGGAATTCATTAGCCATCTATTTCAATGGTACAACTCACTTTGGCCAAAGAATAAATATAAAATTTGGTTGATCTTAAAAAATAAGATCCCCTTCTCTGTTAGCCCATATTTGGCATCCTATCTCGGAAGGTAAGATTAAAGCTTATCACACACAACACATTCAAATGGAATAATCAAATTGCATAGAATAAGGATCAGATGATATAATAGTGCATAACACGCTCAATTGCACATAGAATGAATAATTAACAAACAAGAATACATGAAACCCTAGTGCCTAACTCACACCAGGTATGAATAGACAATTTACTTGTAGTTCCTTATTTGCACAAATATAGAATATACCTTGCATAAAGTGAGCATTAATCATTCAAGTTTTCATACAATAAAAATGGTAAGTGCATCTTGTAGGAGTTGAGAAAATACAACTTCACAAACCTCGAAGATCACCTGCATGCAAATAACCTGTCACAAAAGAAGAGATGGAGACAAACAAGCAAGGGTTCTCTAAAAACTGAAAATGTATATATCAGAGAGAATGAGAGAATGAATTGATATGAAATACAATGGGATCAATCCTTATAAAAAAGAGATCATGCAAACCCTAATAAAACCCTAATAGGAAAAACCCTAATAGAAGCCCTGATAGGATAACATTTAAATGTCACATTATGCAAACTAACGTGAAATCTTAAGAAGGGAATAAAGGTAACTTAATCAACATCACTAAGTTAAGACCTTTACTCTAACACCCCCCTTAAGATGAGCAACAGTGCAACTACAAACAAATGCAAGAAAACAAAGGTAACTACAATGCAAGAAGGCAAACATGGGTCCTGCCAACTAGGCCAGATCAGGTACCCAAATACAACCAAATCTCTGTAAAATGGAGAAATAGAGAAAAGCTCATGAGAAAAATATCTACTCCAAAAAGAGATGAAGAAGGCCAAAACGAACATCACTGAAGCAGAAGAAGCTGCAAACAACTATCGAAAGATGACTGCTATGGTGTTGAAGAACCTCCGCCAAAGATGGAAGATCCCTTCCAAGGTGAAACCAAGGAAGAATTAGCATGAACAATATAATAACCCCCCCATAATGCTGAACTAGGAGAGCCTGACAGATCCAATGAAATAGTGTGAAACACCCTATAGTGCAGGAAGGAGAAGAAGCATCTGAAAGTGCACAAGAAAGCACCTGCAACTGAAAAAGTGGTGTGCAAAATAAAACACACATGCATGAGGCTGGAATCATATGGATCCATTGTCATCGTGGAGGGACACTCACCAGACAAAGGTGTGATGGAAAATAAAAGCAAACTACACAACCCCCAATGGTATGGATTCATTGTCGTCATGGAGGGATACTCATCGGATAAAGATGTGATGGCAAAACAAAGGCAAACTTCACAACCCCTCATGGCACTTTATAATAACAGTGTGAGTACAAAATATGGCACAACCTTATGTTCAAAATCCCCAAAAGATGCATGTACAATAGTGTGGCACATTATCTTAGTGCATTTACATAAAAGATATTGCTTACAAATGATGCTCAAAATGTCTAGAAAAGGAAAAAATGCTGGAAATACATGAAGAAGAGCCAAAAACAAAGCATCCCATGCAAACAAAAAGTTTCCAAGAGCAAATATGTCCAGGTAATCCACCAGAGTGTGAAAACACAAATAACTGAATAAAATATACTTGGAGTGAAATCTAGAAAAATTGCATGGATGAAATAGAAAAGCTCTAAAATACAGTTCCAACGCTGCTGAGATTGTGAAAAACGGAGAAACTGATCAAAAGTTATGAGCTTGGGACTGAAAATAGCCCCTTTATCTTCAACTAGCTATAGAATGCACCAATGAAAAAAAAAAGTGATGAGACCCACACCATTGGAAATATGAGAAAACTAGCTTTCCGATGATATCTTGTTTGCCAAAAAATGATATCATATGCCCAAGTTACGGCCTTTGGAAGAAATCAAGTCCAAAGAGGGAAAAAAACCAGCACTGGGTTAAATTTGACGGTCATACAACCGTCGCAGCAAAAATACTGGCTTAAAATTGATGGCCAAACGACCGTCACCGTAAAAGTGCGATTGGGCTTATACATGAAAAAATGTTTTTTTTTTAAATAAAAAACATTTTTGATTTTTTTAAAAAAATCATAAAAAAAACATGGAAAGTTTTTTTATTTAAAAAACTTTAAAAAAAAGTGGCGGCCTTATGTCGCCAGTCAGTGGTACTGTCAACCGCCGGTTGACATTAAAGCCACTAGCGGTTGGTAGTACACCGACCAACGGTAGGGTCCGTAGGCCTGCGGTCGCAGGTACCCTGTACTAGGCCCGCAAGCCTTTAAACTGCAGAAAATTTAATTTTTTTTTTTTTGGAAAAAAAACAAAACAAAAAAACCTTTACAAATGATTTTTCAAAAAAAAAAATATTTCGACGAAAATTGCGAAATAGAAAAATTTACCAAGTATTTTTCTACGGATCTGCGCACAGATGACGACTGTACGGTCGTACCCTAAAAAATTTTTGCCCCAAATTTTGACTTTGTCCAAAATGGATGAATGAACAGTTGATTTAGGGGTTTTGGACTGTTGCGGATGTAATGGCAAGGCCCGTTTGAGCTGAAAATGCTTCAAAATTGCAGGTATGCCTTGGATCAAGAAAACAAGCCCCAAACCCTTGAAGCTCCAAAAATCTTCAAAACAAGAATAGGAAGCAGTAGGTGTGGAGCTCTGATACCATGTAATTATGCAAACTAATGTGAAATCTTAAGAAGGGAATAAAGGTAACTTAATCAACATAATTAAGTTAAGACCTTTACTCTAACACATCTCTCACACAAGTGCATTGCTTGCACAAAAGGTGAAATATGCATAAGTTACAATAGTGCAGTTATAGTGATCATTACTCGATCTAGTAAACACAATGAGTGTCAAAAGTATATCTCCCACACAAAAAAGGAATGTAATAATTACTCAAGTTCTTTATCCATATAAAGGAATCAATAAATTACTCTAGTGTATCACTTGCAGAAAGACAACAACAATATGAATTATGCATCACTCACATAAGTATAGAGAACATTTCTTTTTCAAGTATAAATATAACTATAATTAAGGCAACAAATTTTCTTATGATATGAATACAATCACTCATATAGATGTGCCATTCACATGGAGCAAGAGAAGTGTATTATTGTACATATGTATACATACTTTCACTAAATAAAAAAAATCAATCATACATGATTCATCACTTCAATCACTTCTTCCTTGTCTAATAGAAAAATCAAGATATTTATCTAATCAACTTCTATAATGATTCACCAAAGAAGATTCTTAATACATATGAACCTTGCGCTTTCAAAAGGTCTCGTGGATTTAGCTAGATCCAAATCCTATAAGAATAAGGCGTTGCTCAATAATTAACTTGCCCAAATCCTAGTACTAATACAAAAATTCTCACATTTAAAACATAATTCTTAGGTTTCCTACCTTTGAGAAGGTTCAACCAATACTTATCCTTATTATCAAATTTATTTACTTCACAGGTGGTTTTCCTTCTTCCTCCCATCAAAAATTTCTTCTTTTCTTCTTCCCTTATATCTTATCAACTCATTCATCCTTTATGTCATCAGAGAGATCTCTCTTCACAATATATTTCTCTTAATAATTTAATCTTATTGCCACACCATCGTTCATGGGTTGTCATCGTTTACTATCCATATTGGCTTATTTCAATTATTCACCATCACTCTTACTAGTAATTCTTATGAAAAAATGACTAAGGCAAAGAGGTCTCACACCTTTGGATTTATGAATGATCAAACTAAATCTAAACTTCTAATCAGTTCTAACTAACCATCTAAGAATCACCCATAACTAGGGCTCTCTATTCGATACAACAGGTTCATATACTGTAATGCAACCTAAGCATAGAAGACTCGAGGATCAAGTGTTGAACCTGAGTGCTCTAATACCAAAATGTAATGTTTGAAAATTTCAATTACTAATTATAACCCATAATTGCTAGAATAATTTAATAGAACAAAATTATTATAATAAGGTGTCGAATAAGAGGAATAATTAAATTATTTTCTTCACTAAATTCAAATGGAATAACATACATCAATGAATCAAAGTATATCAAAACAAGGTTGTACCTTCATTAGTTTTAGCCATGTAGGCTTACACATGAATTATCATCTCAACAATACGTTTAAATTGAAACATTTTAATGCAATTAAGGAAAAAGAAATATTATAAATGCAACCACAATAGAACCATAACACAAGAATTTTCATGAGTGGAAAACCCTCATAGGGATGAAAAACCACTCATAAAAGTGCCTCACTAGTAAAGCCTTACTAGCTACCAAATCTCAATAATTACAAGATGCCTCACAAGCAATGATCATACTATCTTGTTGATATGACCATTCATTATTTATATCTAGATATCATGAATATCACACATAACAAGGAGCATATGGAAGTTCTTATACTAGTCACATAAGTCTACAAACAACATTTTCAAGTTTCACTGATGTATTATCCTTACATACAAAATGTAGGTTATGCCAACACTACCATATATTGCTCCCAAGTATTTTCAAATAAGACCATTCTACTTCCAATGACCTCTCAAATATCACACAAGTATGTTGAAAGCCATAAGCCAATCACATAAAGCTTCATGAAATTGATCCTAAGCCTGCTATAATGCACACATTCCTATGCAATTATAACAAAAATGCTTACTCCTAAAATCATTGATTTATAGAGGTTTCCACAATAAAAGAATGATACTATAAAAGAGTTAAGAAGGTATAGCTCATGTATATATGAGAATACATATATAAGCTAGAGAATTTATGAGTATACATTCTTATAAGTACTATTTACAATATGTATATATGTGTGTTTACACTTGCTGAAAAGAAATAAGGAAAAGATGGTATGGAACACACACGACAGTTGCTGCCATCCCTATTGTATCCATTATAAAAATGAAAGATTCAACAAACCATACTACATTGATTTCATCTGTTAAACCTTTTATTTGATGTCAGAATTTAGAACAAAGAGATTTCAAATCACAAACAACAATTAAATCTATAGAGAAAGCTATGATCATAATTAAAAGAAGTTATGATTTATTTAGATCTCCAAGTCTTCCATAGGAATAAAATTAGTGCATGTGCTATGAAGCACGAGCTACCTTCAAAATGTAAAAGTTACTTACTAGAGTTTATATAATGATGTTTAGGGAAATGAGATAAATGATATAGGTGCAAAATCCTTCAGGTTCTATGTCCCATGTTACATGATAAAGTGCCAAAATTAGATATAAAGTCACCCTACAAGGAAATAATGCATAGTTTCACACAAGTTTCATATAGTTCATAATTCACTATTTCATGCATTCTTTTAGAAAAAACCATTATATTTCTAAAATTCGCTATTTGATTGCTTAAAAAGTAACTCAAAAGAAATGAAATCTACATTTGATTTTACATTTCACCATGAATTCATTTTAATCACTCCACTACACACAATGGATAAAATAATTAGAAGCATTTAAGTATCCCACATTCCATTTCTATCTAGATAACAGATTTGTGTAAATTTGAAAGAAACACACTCCAATCAGCATTATATACATTTTTATAAATTATAGTTTCCCCATATTCTTATTGTATGTATGCATATATATATATATATATATATATATAGATACATTACACATAAATTCAGAAATAAATCAATTCTAAAAAAAAATTATTGGCTTAAAATAGAAAAATTAGTCATTCCCACTCAGATTTCATGCCTATTCAATTCTAAATTCTAGCTTGTTCATTCTCAAATAAATATAAATATATTTTCGTATCTAAATATGTATATATATATAGTTATATATATAACTATATATACATATATATACATACTCAAAAATTATCAATATAAGAATGGAGGTATGGTTTTAGAATGTTGAATATTTCAAATCAGAAATTTTTACTATAGGTATAAAACCCATATATATATATAAATATTGTTAGATAAATATACATTTATGCTACTTTATATATATATATATACACATATATATATAGATATATAGATATATATTCACACATATATATGTATATATATACAACCTCATAAATAAATATACACATACAACAATAAATAAATGTAGACTTTAAATTTAACATGAGTTTTAAAGTTTCATTTATATCAAGAGGAATCCACAAGGGATAGCTCTTCCCATTGGGGAGAACGCTGCCTGTGGAGGGAAGCGCTCTCTTCACACATTGCAGACTGTGGAGGGTGTTACCTCCGTAGTGCAACCCTCTCCAATGGGGTGTGGTTGTGGAAAGCCAAGTCTTCTCTTTTAAATTTATTTTCATTAGAGAAATACAAATAGAATATGGTGATTCCAATATGGGGTTTTGGTTCAAATATTATATATTTAGGTATATATATGCACATATATTGTATGATATATATATTTAAATATATAATATTAAAGTCTGAAGCAATAGTTTGGCTAAAAGAATAAACTGGAATCCCAATCCTATGCATAAAATATTCAATACATGGATTATAGAGGTGTATGTATATAATGCCATATATATATTTAATAAAATAAAATATATAGGAAATATCATATAGATTTGCACAACCGGGGTAATGAATTTCATACAAAAAAAATAAAAGCATTTAAACACCAAACTCCCAAATACAAAGATTATGCACAAATGAATTTCAAAGAGAGAAAATTCAATCTTTCACAATATAATCAATTATTCTCACATTTTGAAATTTAAATGCAAGGGAAAAGATTCCAAAAACCTGGAAATTTCCTTCCGTTAGAGTTTCCCCTCTTTTTCTTCTCTTTTCCCATTCTTGCTTTCCCTGGAAATCCCTCTTTGTAGAATTTTCTTCTTCTTATCTCTCCTTCTCCTATATTTCCCTTCTTCTTTCCGTCCTTTTTAATGCAATCAAGAAAGATTATGAAAAACTATTGTGTCCTTCCATTATTCTTTTCCTTCCTTTTTAAAGATTTCTCTTAGTTTTCAAATACCTAATCTTGAAAATAATAAAAATAAAATTTATTTACATGCACGACATTTATCCTTGATAAATAATAATAATAAAGAAATTCTATTTTAGTTGCAAACTAAGTACTTATCCTCAGTAAATAGTTAGGAAATATCATTTTAAATTGCAAAAGAAATATTTATCCTAAATAATTAATAAAGAAATATCATTTAATTGTAAATTAAATATTCATTCCAATTAAATAATAAAGAAATATCATTCAATTGCAATTTAAAATAATTATTGTAACTAACAAGGCATTATCATTTATTTGCAAAATAAAATCTATAATTAAATTATAATAAATTCATTTTGTTTCATTGCACTTTTATTTCACTACTAATTAATTTAAATACAAATTTAGAAGTAGGAACAATATAATCATTCAACTAAATTAAATACTAAATACATCAAGATAGTATTATTGAATTATAAATTACTTATTGAAAATATAGGTCGTGATAGGTATCAAACTCTAGTGTTGCTTTGATAAGCTTATCGATGTATAGTTACAATGTTGTAGTCAGTTTAGTGGTGATGAGTAAGTGTTGAAGATGGTGATTATGTGTCTCTGGTGCTTGGCTTCCAAGTGATTTTGAGAGAATTTGAATAAAAGAGGAAACAATGTGTTGCAGAGGTGTTTTGATACACAAATTGGTGTTCTAGTTTTGCTCCACATTTCTTCTATGTTGAAGATGTTGGTGTTTTTTCTAGATAGGATTTGCAATTCTCTAAGAGGTAGCCAACCTCTATAATAAAGAACTACAATGACTAGTGGCCAACTAATGAGATTTAGTAAAAACCAACTAACATCTCCTACACTTTTCGCTCTGTGAAACCAAGATGGGTAAACCTAAGTGTGTTCATGAGAATGTTCTATGACTAGTAAGAGCACTTTCTATGACTGGTAAGAACACTTCTTCTTACAGATTGCAGTCCCTACACATGCAATGAGATAGTAATTACTCTTGGTATTGGCAAAACAAAGAATAATAACAGGTATCTTAGAGCAACGAGATTGAAGACTTCAATGTAAGATTTGCCTCTCGAAGAGAGATAGGGTTTAATATTTTGTTTTGTTCAACTCTTAGTCTGCTATGTTTAGAATTATAGACCCATAGTAATTTTAAACAAAATAGCCAGTGCCTCATCCATTGGGTAGGAGTCATACAAAACGTAATCCATATATTATGGAAATATCACCATAATGCTTTACATCATGTGACTTTTAATTTTTAAAACAACACTCCTTAGCAATCCTAAATGTATAATCATAAATTTGTAACTCATTTTCAAGTAATTTCATTAACTCATTGATTTAAAGAAGGAAAATGAAGAACACATTCAAATATACTATTGAAAGTGAATGAAAATATCATTAATAGGCTCATTCACAACTTATGACACACAATTAGGAGAGCAGTTGTTTCAAAATGATTATCATTTATTTCTTGAATATTGGTAATTACATTAGCACAACTTACTTACTTCATAGAAAACTTGACTAGAAAAGATATTAACTAAAACCTCCAAGAAAACTACAGTAAATGAACTGACTATACATATATTCAGAACCTCCTAGATCCAAAATATGACCCTTAACAATGAGCCATGAAATCTCCTTTATATGACAGGAGAGCAACAAAGCATTAGGCTACATTATTAATTTCAAAATTGAATTTCATTTAGAAAGAAATTGGAGTTCACATTCCTCATCATTGGAGAGCAAAGTGCATGATCTAAGGAATAAAAAAATGGTTACACAGTGACCAGTTGGAGAAAAAAACAAAAAAGCATGCTAGGCACATGCACACCCATATCATCAGAAAACCAACCACTAGGAAAGCAACCCACAACCCCGGTATAGGTGACCGCTTCGATTTCTCGCCTCAGTAAGAAGTGGAAACACCTTCTTCCCTCCAACCACATCAACACAACACCCAAAAACGTGGCATGGTGCCACTGCAGTTATTGGTTCGATTGCAAGGACCTCTTTGTTTACACCCATGAGCTCAGTTAAGGCCGCTAAGTAACATCGATAATCTGAGTCTATTTAGATCTGTTGCCATTATAATCTGACGAAATTAGAATAGGGGATGCACAACGCTCAGGCCTTTTGCCAACACTTTGAGTAGCAACTTCGGGTGTTCCAGGAGCAGGTTGCTCCTTCTCAAGCAGCGACCTCCTAGCTTTTACTCCGACACTCCTTTGCCCTACAGATTTGTCCATTGATGAAAAATATCTTACATAATACAAGAGAAAAACCACCACCTGCAAACAAAACAACTCAAAAATTGCGATGATAATATAGAGAAATTCAACCACTATTTATAGAATAATCAAGTGTCGGGAGTATTAATTTCCCAAATATTCACATGGGTATGCGAATACTTAATGGCTGATATTACCACCACAAATTTATTTTAGGCATATAGTGCATCATTATTTCCATCAGGAGGTTACCGTTCACACGCAAGAAGATTAGGAGAAAATCCTTTGAAAAAAATCATGCCATTAATAAAATAAGTCTCAAAGCATAAAATATCGTCACACAGATGATCAGTAAATTCTTTTAAATTGCACTGTTGATGTAGAACGAACCTAGGAAATCGGACGACTCAGATTGAGTCAACGAGCATTGAAAATCCACATAAGCTCCTAGGAAAGAACACAGCCAATCATAACCCATGAAAATAGGAGCTCGCAACTGGATAGTAGGTCCCACTTAGCCCTGTCGCCTCAAAAGACAAGGCCACAGGTTGCCACTTTGCAAACCTTGTAGTACTTTAGGAATATTTACTCTGACCGTGCGAGGTCTGCAAGGGATAATTATTATTAACCCCATCATTAAAACCCTTCGCTGGTGAAAAGATGGCCACATGTCATTGTAGGCACCTCAGGAAAAGACCCCACTCCTTTGTACATGCCAGATGGCAGCATCTTGTAGACCTCACACTATTTTAGTGACATTAGTAGGAAAACCTACGAGGTTTGTGAGAAACAGTTTAGATCAAAACCCGTGATTGGATGGTTAGCCCAAACTGCATATAGGACATGTAGAATATTCAGGTGGGACCAGCTAGGACAACCTTTAGTGGTATAAATATTTAAGCCTAGGTGGCAAAAAGAGACTGACAGACTGGGTGAAAGGGGCCAGTAAGAGAATGAAGGAAAGGCTCAACCAGATCACTTAAGTGACAAGTTACCTTCGGTAGCAAGTCACCATTGAAATATAATGTAAGGGTTTCAAAAGTTGACAATTTATATTACCATGAGTAATATAAAACCTTGAAACCCTAGCCTTCCCCCCTTTTGAATTTAAAAAGTCCCATCAATGGCTCCGACTGGGGATATATGCTCCCTGTGGGCATAGAAGGACTCCAGAATCTCTGGTTTCATAGACCAAATTATTGAAATACACAAGTGCCTTATCCATTGGGCATGTGCATACTGACTTGGTGGCCCCAGGCCACCAAACAAGAGAAATCAAAATTTACCCCTGTTAAAAACAAAATTCTCAAGTACCTAGAGTAAACCAAGTCTACGGTCTTTACTTCTTGATGCTTCAAAATTAATGGGATAATTAATATGCCTGGAAGTATCATAATGTTTACTTATACTCCCCTGCACCAATTTAATCAATGCCCTGTACCCAAACTTCAAAAGCATCATATGACCATGATAACATTTCACCTTACTCTGCCCCTGGTCATATTTCATAGAATGCTGGCTTAATTGAGTAGTGAAGTGGAAACATTCATAACTTATCAGGTCTACAACATCACACATTCTAGTATCATCATCAGTTTGTACATCGAATTGAAAATTATCATATGAAACTGTATGCATGTTATCCATACTTCCATTGCTCAACAAAGATGATACACAACTCAAGGAATCCCCACCCTGTAATTTCCCACATAAGTTTGGTTGCCAACATTTGAATTTTGTTAGTTTGGAATACATCCTGGCATTACAAAAGTAGGCAATACTAGCTACATCATTCTCTAGGGAATTTGTAAACACTTTCATCTCAGGCCTCTCAATATACATCTTCCCTTATACTTCTTCATTTATTCTCAAATGAAAACTCTCAAAGACAAAGTCAAATACATCAATTTCAACTTGGTCAAAAAGGAAAGAACAATATGCACTGGCCTCCTTGTATTCAACACCACCTGTTGTATGTGTAAATTTATAAGTGAAAATTTTGGCACAAGCTGAAAAATTTTCACCAACAATATCAATGCCACCTTCATTATAAGCTGAGAACTTTTTACCAGCAATATCAATGTCAGAATGTAACACCAGATCCATCTCAAATTCACATAAGTAGTCAAGAAATTTCATAGTACCAATTTATTAGTTGTCTCCTATACTATTCTTTTGATCACACACTTCATTTTCCTCAAATTCCTCAACATTTATACAATAAGCTTGTTCCATTGCCAACATACTTGGAGTATACTCTAAAAATTTATAATTTGAAATTTGTTACTTCACTTGGAAACAAGTAAGAACATGAGGTTCTACATTTCCATACAACTCTGGTGAAAAGAAAAGCTTAGTTCCATCCAGAGTACTGTAATCACTACATCTGAAATCATAATCACTGGCCTGTAACAAAATCTCGGTGAAATGAGCATTGCAATCAGGATTAGGAAACACAATGGGTGTCTCACACAATCCTTCCTCATGGTACCCCTCAAATTCCTCTGTGGTTATCCAAATTTCTTCAAAATAGCAAGCATTATCTTCATTTTGTGTAGATACCTTCTTAGTTGATTCTACAATCTCTATCCACTTAATGACTTGGGCCAAATTAGTAGGCTTCAATTATTCTGGTAAAGCACTTAAACTCGGTTCATAAATTTCACAAAATAAAACAATGCATTCATAGTCATCAGGTCTATGATTTCTAAGGATTTGTATTAAGGCTTCTAAAAATCTCAAGAAAAAATCATATGGTGATTCCTTCTCCCGCCTCTTCATATCATATGATTCTGGGACAAGAGAAGTTTGATCATCATCATTCAAACTAGACTGGATTTCAACTTGGATCTCATTATCATCACCCTGCAATGGTGAAGATATAAGAATTTTAAAAACACCCTTATCATAATCAGTGCTCTGAGTAGCCAACACTGACATTTTACTAGTACTAGTTAGGCTAGGGTAATCAATACTTGCAGCCAGATACACCTTCATCATTGAGTATTTCATATTGTTTTCAATTTCCATAGCCATTTGATATCCTTGGTGCATGTTTTTAGGTTCTTTATCTCTTAGTAAATAACCCGTCCTTTTGTAAAAATCACCAAGATATACAATTAATCATTCAACCTCACTCGGTCTTATTTCTTTAGGGATTTCTCTTAAAGCTCTTGAAAACCTAAGATTAAAATATGGGATTAGCTCCTCTTCATTTATGTGAATTCCCATAAAACCTTTTCTTAATATGTTGGGATTAATTTGTTCACCAAATTTCTCCATAAAAACTATCACCAACTGATTCCATAAGTTAACAAAATAGGCAAGTAAATAGGAAAACCAATCCCTGGCATCACCCTTCAAGGTTTGCACAAAAAGCTTCATGACAACATCCTCATGACTAATTTCATAATCCCCCATTCCATCTAGAAAATTATGTAAATGCTTAGAGGCTGATTCTGCACTTTGCCCTGTATATTTAGGCAAATACTTCCTAATCTTCTTAGGAATTGGATTAGGGTAACCACTGACATCACTGAAAAATAAAAGGCATATACCTTTGAGTTACAAAACACTTTGAAGGACTTACTACAACTTGTTCTCTTTGTATATTTATGTCTGACTTTACATATGGGAAATCACTTATACCCATTTACAAATTCATCAACAGTACATATTTATCAAACACATCATTTACTATCGCAACCATGATTCCATTAATGAATCAAAATAGTATTCCTTTCTTTTAGAGATATGATGCAACATAAACATTGTTTCATAAGTCCTTTTACATATTGCATCATTAGAAGTATGGTAAAACTAATCATTGTTCCTTTCTTGATGCTAGACATCTAGTTTGGAACCATTTTCATCCTTAATTACAAACACCCATCACAATTAGAAATAGTGAACTATTTAGATTTGATGCAATACCTAGTAATTTTGGTAGTAGTTGTTAATCTTTTCCTTTATATATCAACTGGTTCTTCAGACAGAGTCGCCACCTCTTCAATCAGAGGACTGGATTTCAACAAAAATATGAAGTTCCTTCTCAAAACTTGTCAAACTCTAGGTGTTTTGTCTACAATAGAGACACATCTTGCCACTACCAGTCTCCATCAACCATAATCCATCACCATCCAAATTTAACATTCAATTTCACTTAAACAAATGATTTTGGATTGCCTCCTTCAAACCTTGTGGTTTCTCTTTTCTCTTTTTCTTTTAAATTTCTCATAAGCTCTCCCCAATAAACCACCATTAGACTAATGACTCTAGAACTCCTAAATCCTTTTCCAACAGGATACCATAGATCATAGGATTTCCAGGTTCATTTCAACAGCCTCTTCCTTTAGGGTTGAAAACATTCACTATGTAAATTCAGAATAGCAAATCTTTTGATATGACTCTATAACCCTTTGAAACTGGTGATTCATAACTCCCCAGCAAATTCGCCATTCTTTTGGTGACACGGATGGGAAAATAGTTCAATAATGTGCAACCTATGGTTACATAAATAATTCAACACATTAATGACTCTCTAACAACACCGTCTGCAAGCAAAAAATTTGAGTTTATCCCTAGTAGAGTCGCCATTTTGTTGGTATTTTTTCCAGATAGGATTTTCAATTCTCTAAGAGGTAGCCATCCTCTATAATAAAGAACTACAAATACTAGTGGCCAACTAATGAGATTCAGTAAAAACCAACTGACATCTCCTACACTTTTGGCTCTGTGAAACCAAGGTGGGTAAACCTAAGTGTGTTCATGAGAATGTTCTATGACTGGTTAGAACACTTCTTCTTACAAATTACAGTCCCTACACATGCAATGAGATAGTAATTACTCTCAGTATTGGCAAACCAAAAAATAATAACAGGTATATTAGAGCAATGAGATTGAAGACTTCAATGTAAGATTTTCCTCTCGAAGAGAGATAGGGTTTAATATTTTATTTTGTTCAACTCTTGGACCGCAATGTTTACAATTACAACCCCGTAGTAATTTTGAAGAAAATAGTCAGTGCCTCATCCATTGGGCAGGAGTCATACAAAACATAATCCAGATATTATGGACATATCACCATAATGCTTTACATCATGTGAATTTTAATTTTTGAAACAACACTCCTTAGCAATCCTAAATGTATAATCATAAATCTGTAACTCATTTTTAGGTAATTTCATTAACTCATTGAGTTAAAGCATGAAAATGAAGAACACATTCAAATATACCATTGAAATTGAATGAAAATATCATTAATAGGCTCATTCACAAATTATGACACATAATTAGGAGAGTAGTTGTTTCAAAATGATTATCACTTATTGCTTGAATATCAGTAATTTCAATAGCACAACTTGCTTGCTTCATAGAAAACCTAACCAAAAAAGATATTAATTAAAACCTCCAAGAAAAATATAGTAAATGAACTGACTGTATATATTCAGAACCTCCTGGATCCAAAATATTACCCTTAACAATGAGTCATGAAATCTCCTTTATAGGACAAGAGAGCAACAAAGCATTAGGCTACATTATTAATTTCAAAATTGAATTTCATTTACAATGAAATTGGAATTCACATTCCTCATGACTGGAGGGAAAAGTGCATGATTCGAGCAATCAAAAAATGGTTACACAGTGACCAGTCGAAGAAAAAAACAAAAAGCATGCCAGGAACGCACACATCCATATCATCAAAAAAATAACCACTGGGAAAGAAACACACACTAGCCCACACTAAGTTGACCCACGACCCCTATACAGGTGACCACTTCGATTTCTCACCTTAGTAAGAAGCGAAAACACCTTCTTCCCTCTAGCCGCATCAACACAACACCTAGAAACATGGCATAGTGCCACTATAGTTATTGGTAAGATTGCAAGGACCTCTTCGTTTACACCCATGAGCTCAGTCAAGGCCACTAGGTAACATCGGTAATCTGAGTCTGTTTTGGATTCGTTGCCATCAAAATTTGACAAAATTAGAATAGGGGATGCACAATGCTCAGGCCTTTTGCCAACACTTTGAGTAGCAACTTTGGGTGTTCCGGGAGCAGGTTGCTCCTTCTCAAGCAATGACCTCCTAGCTTTTACTTTGGCACTCTTGTGCCCTACAAATTTGTCCATTGATGAAAAATAGCTTGCAGAATATAGGAGAAAAACCACCACCTATAAACAAAACAACTCAAAAATTTCAATGATAATATAAAGCAATTCAACCACTACTTATAGAATAATTAGGTGCAGGGAGTATTAATTTCCCAAATATTCACATGGGTATGCGAACGCTTAATGGTTGATATTGCCAGCACAAATTTATTTCAAGTGTACAGTGCATCATTGTTTCTATCAGGAGGTTACTGCTCACATGCAAGGAGATTAGAAGAAAATCCTTTGAAAAAACTTGTGCCATTAATAAAATAAGTTTCAGAGCGTAAAAGCTCATCGTGCGGATGATCAATAACTTCTTTGAAATTGCACTGTTGATGTAGAACGAAACTCAAAAATCGGACGACTCAGATTGAGTCAACAAGCGTTGAAAATCCACATCAGTGCCTAGGAAAGAACACAACCAACCATAACCCATGAAAATAGGAGGTTGCAACCAGACAGTAGGTCCCACTTAGCCCTGTTGCCTCAAAAAACAAGGCCACATGTCACCCCTTTGCATACCTCACCATACTTTAGGAATATTTACTTTGACCATTAGAGGTATCTGAGGGAGAATTATTATTAACCCGATCATTAAATCCCTTTGCTGGTGAAAAGATGGCCACATGTCACCGTAGGAGCCTCAGGAAAAGACACCACTCCTTCGTACATGCCAGATGGTGGCATCTCATAGAAATCACACTACTTTAGTGACATCAACAAGAAAACCTACGAGGTTTGCGAGAAACAGTCCAGATCAAAACCCGTGATTGGAGGGTTAGCCCAAATTGCATATAGGACATGTAGAATATTCAAGTGGGACCGGCTAGGACAACCTTTAGTGGTATAAATATTTAAGCCTAGGTGGTAAAAAGAGACCGACAGGCTGGGTGAAAGGGGCCAGTAAGAGAATGGAGGAAAGACTCAACTAGATCACTGAAGTAACCAGTTACCTTCGGTAGAAAGTCACCGTTGAAATATAACGTAAGGGTTTTCAAAAGTTGAAAATTTATATTACCATGGGTAATATAAAACCTTGAAACCCTAGCCTTCCCCCCCTTTGAATTTGAACATTCAAATCAAAAGATATGCTTGTATGGTTCAGATATGTTGGTTAGAGATGTTTAGAGGTTCTATATCTAGAATTTCTTGGTTTGGATTGACGTGTAGAGAGAGTTGTTCTCATTAGTGTGTGAACTATATGTTATAGTGGTGTTTGGGAGAAATGGTTTTGCTTCACATTTCTTCAGAGTCTGGTTTTTGGTCTTGCAGTTTTGGAAGTGTGTTGATAATGATCATATCTAGCTATTGTCAAAAAATTTCATGGTTTGGTGCTTCAAAAGTTGGTTTCTTGAGTTACAGAGTATGGAAGGTTGTCTAAGTGTACTAGGTGTGTACATTCTTTAGGTGAAATATTTTGTGAAGGAACTTGTTGGATTTCAAGGTATTTGCAGAATATTCCAGATTATGTTCAAGTCTGGTGTGTGCTCTACGAGTCTTCTTTAGATTTGAGGAAGCATGTTCTTAAATGTTAATGGTGTTTACATTGGTTTGAATGACCTTGGGTGTTTACACGAATTGCAGATTTCCTTTAGTGATTGGGGAAGCATGGCGTAATGTGTATGAATGTATTTAGGTCTGAGTTAAGGCATGATGTGGTCCACCTTCATTCCTTTCAACCATGGGAATGTTTTGGTGCTAACCTAATTTTAATTTGCACAATTGAGGTGCATATCCAACCTTGGATAATTCTTTCAAGGTTGAATATGGTATAAATAAGTGTTGAGTTGATGAAGAATTGTGTGATGCAAATTGTATAGGTGTGAAGTATGAATTTTTGAAGTGTAGTGTAAGATTTAATGAGTTAGACTATTGGAAGTAGTGAGCAGAAGGTGTCTCAATATTCATAAGGACTACAAATGTGTTGGTGATGTTGTGGTAGAATTTTCTATTGCATTGAAATGTATTTCTCATAATAACATTATTATTTATTCTTTTCTGTAATATGGTAGTGAGCCCTCCAGGCATGAGCCTAATTCAATGTTGCAATTACTTTATATTATGAGATAATCCTTGATGTGGTTTTTACCTTCTTGGGTTTTCCACATAAATCTAGTGTTGTATTATGCATGGTTTTGATGTTTTTCAGTTTCTATTATTTATGTTCATGCTAGATCATTCTAATATATTAAGGTTGATAAAGTTGATGTGGATTTTATTTTTATGAGGGTTTTGATGTTTTAATGTACAAATGATTCACTAGCCTCTTATTTGTCTTGTGCATTCAACAATTGGTTTCAAAGAAAGTTTCCTTGGAAGAAAGCTTAACCACTTGAGGTAGATATGGTATGGTGCACAAGAGGGATGCTCCTTTGTTTGATGGATTAGACTATGGATTTTGGAAGACAAGGATGGAATGTTTTTTGATATCTCTTGGATTTGGAGTTTAGAAGTATTTTGTGATTGGATATACTATGCCTTTTGGTGGTTTGAGTACTTATTATGATATCAATGTTGGAGTATGAAAACATTGAGAGAGGGGGTGAATCAATGTTATAATAGAAAAAATAAATTCAATTGTTTCCCATAACACATTGTTTCTTTGTTATAATTGGATGTTCAGTTACTAGAATGTATTCAAATGTGATAGCCAAGAGTAGATACTTGAAGAACATGAAAGTTCAAATGTTGCAAAGTACATAACTGAAATAGGAAGACTAAATGTGACATGAAAACCATATGAAAGACAGCACCATAACATAATGATTTATGAGTGGAAAACCCTCATAGGGATAAAAAATAACTTGGGAAAATTGCCTCACTGGCTTAAAAAAATCCCACTAATTACAGAGCCTTACTGGCTACTTCTTGTGCCTCATTGGAAAAGCCTCACTAGCTACATAATATGCCTCACTAGAAAAGACTCACTGAATACTTTTTGTGCCTTAGTGGAAAAGCCTCATTGGCTACACAATATGCCTCACTAGGAAAGCCTCACTGGCTACAACCTCACTGGCATTTAATGTTTCTATAGCCTCACTGGCTTTTTGAGCTAGAAACTACCTCATTGAAAAATAATATTTTCACATCAATATGATTTTGAAAATAAAAGGACAGAGTATAATATCTATTTCATTACAAATCATTTCTTGATTGTCTCATTTTAATTTGAGACTCAAGAATATATAAATATTTGTGTATGCAAATACAACCAACACTATGAAGTGCTTCACAATTTCAAAATATATCATTCATCAAAGCTTTCAACATAAAAACAATAATGTCTCTTTGTAGAGTGTAAATTACATCTTCATTCAACCCCTTCATAGTGACTATGTCACTTCTATATAGGCATCATAATAACCATAGTCTTTCAACAAACAACTAGATGAGTCTTGCAATCTTAAAATTTCATCACATATTTTAACCAAATGTTGAGCTTAAACATCTGATATAAATAGAAATCATTAACCTAGTAAAACTCGATAAATTCATACCTTAATCCTTGAGAGAAAGCAACTACAATAGCTTAAAAATCTCAACTTCCCAAATTGCCAAATCTTCCAACTGACCAAAGCTACAACTGACTATTAAAAATTCAAAAACCTTGTTGTTTTCCAAGAAAACCTAATTTCACTATTGTATACACCAAGCTTTCAACTATGCATTATGCCTGATAAACCTTGCTTTGCAAACTATACAAGGTTACCCTACTAAATCGATAACCCTAGAAGGGGCTGGTAGAAACAATGATATTAACTCCCTTCAAACCTTTCACAATCATCCTTGACCTACTAGTGTAGGTTACTAATCCAAAAGAAACTTTAATTTGATACTTTTGAATTTATAATTACAAACATCTCAAAATACTTAAAGACATGTGGAGTTCCCTAACCACCAAGTATTTGATAGAATGATACTTTGATGCAGAATACTATGCCTTTCAAATCAACCAAAACCAAAGCAAGCTTCTCATAATATCTTCCATGAAGAACATCAAAGTAAGAATGAACATGATTCCAATACCAAACCGATAATGACATGAACCATGAACGACACCTTTATATATATGTATCATATAAAATCTAAACCAAGACAAGTAAAACAAGAATCAATGCATTATTGACATCAATGACAAACAATGCCAAATCTACCCATCAAAGCCTATGAAAGAAATGGTAAGAAAATGTATTCTCTTTTAAGTGGTCTCTCTAACATAGAACTTGTGAAAATTATGAATTCAAAATCTAAGAAAGATATCTAGACAAAGTTGGAAAGTATTTATGAAGGAGATGATAAGGTCAAGCAAGCTAAGATGCAAAATCTAAATATCACATTTGAGAACCTGTGAATGTAGAAAGATGAAAAAATTACAAGATACATGTAGAAGGTGGATGAAGTTGTCAATTCCATTAAAGGTCTTGGTAGAAATCTTGAAGAAGAAGAAGTGGTAAAAAAGGTACTAAGAACTCTTCCTAAATCTTATTGTCATAAAGTTTACGTTATTGAGGAAGTTCAAGATTTAAGAAAGTATTCAATAGATTAGTTGTATGGTGCTTCATCTGATTTTGAAATGAGATAATTTTGTCCAAGTAATGCAAAAGTTGAGATTGCTTTTAATGCTGGAAAATTAGAAAATACCAAGGAATTAGATTAGGAGGGTCTTAATGATGTTGATGCAAAATTTGCAAGGAAAATGAAAAAGGGCATTGGTAAATATAGAGGTAACTTACCTTTCAAATTTTTAATTTGTGGAAAGATAGGTCATTATGCTTCAAGATGTCCAAATAGAGGTTGGAATTCACAAGAATAAGGAGAAAAAAGGTAACAAAATCAAGAAACATTATATGTTAGAGAAGATGCTAGTATATCTAATGACAAATTTGTTTATGGGGATGATGAGGACAATGGATAATTGTTCATGGATATTAAAGATGAAACTAATTTTGCTAACTCTGAGATATGTCTAAAGGAAAGTGCTTCGGAAGAAGGTAATAACATTGAAGGAACTATGGTGACTGCTTTTCATGCTAAAGAGGAGAAGAACTATTAGATTATTGATAGTGGAGCTAAAATCATATGAATAATGATAAAAGTATGTTTTTTAGACTTGAGAAATATCAAGGAGGTCTAGTTAATTTTTCTTATGATACATCTACTAAGATATGCATAAAAGGTTCAATCAGTCTTGATGGATAAAATAATATAGATGGTGTTATTTATGTTAAGGTTTTGAGACATAACCTCTTGAGTGTTGGAAAAAAGTTTAGCAAAGGATATAATCTTATGTTTCAAGATGATGTATGTGAGATAAAAAATAGACTCTATAATTATGGTTGTTGTTGGAAGAACGACAGGTGGAAATGTTTATTAGCTTAAAGGTGTTGATCGTTATTGATTTATGACTTAGATTAATGAAAGTTGGCTATGGAATAAAAGGATGTGTCACATTAATTTTGATAACCTAGTGAGGATCAGTTCAGTTTAAGCTATGAGAGATCTACCAAAGATTATAAAGCCTATCAATGTTGTCTGCAAGGAATGCCGAATTGGGAAGCAAGTAAGAAGAAGTTTCAAAGTCAAAGAACAATTTACCATAAAATAGTTGGAATTAGTGTATATAGACCTTTTTGGTCCTACCAGAGTAAGAAATCTTCAAGTTGATAGGTATTTCATGCTATTGATCGATGATTATTCTAGAATGACATGGTTTACTTTTCTCAAAGAAAATCAAAAGCTCTAGAAAAATTTAAAGCATTCAAAGTTATGGTTGAGAATGAAAATCAAATGTTTAAGGTCTAAAAGAGGTGGAGAGTTAACCTATAATGAGTTTAATATTTTATGTGAGAATCATGGAATAAGGAGACATTTATTCGCCCCTAGGACCCCTTAGTAGAATGGAGTGGTTGAAAGAAAGAATAAGACTATTCAGGAAGCTGCAAGAAGAATGATGAAAGAGGAAAACCTATTGGAATTATATTGGAGATAAGTGATTCATATTGGTGTCTATATTATTTATAGAGTTCAAACAAGAGAAAATAATGCAAAGACTCCCTACGAGTTGTGGTATGGAAGGATTCCTATTGTCAAATGCTTCAGAGTATTTGGAAGCAAGTGACATATCATAAGAGATGAAGAGAACTTAGTAAATTTTTATACAAGATATGATGGAGTGATGCAGAGGATAAAAAAATACAAGAACAAACATGTTTTTGGTTTTATGGAATCTTCTAAAGGTGTCTCAAACCCTACCTTTGCAAGTTTCCTACAAGCCTTTCTCTCTAGGCTCAAACCCTTAAGAAGGTATTGATTGGTGTTTATTGTATCAAAATCATTCTTATTCCTTCTTAGGCTTCTTGAACCTTCAATACACTCTAGATGACCTCTTCAAACCCCACTCAACCATGGTGAACTAAAAACAACATATTTTGCATTAAACCCTCAAAGGCCTAGGGTTTTAACATTTTTTTTTGAACAAGGAACATACATAGACCACCAAAACTAAAAAACATGTTGAATTTGTGAACTATCCTTTGGTGTACATCTGACCAACAATATGTAGAATATTTTTACCAAGTTCCATGAAGTTTCACTAGTTAAAACAAAATATATGATTTTTTTTCTCTCGCTAGAAACCCTAGCTCTATGATAAGGCAGCTAGTAGAGTTTTTGCTATATCTTGATAAAAAAATTATGGAATCAAACCAAACCAATTGAATTTGAACCTAAATTTTTTTAAAAAAATTCATCCATTCACAAACCTGACATAGCTCTGTACAAGGTCGTATAAAACCATTCTTTGACTATTTTAGTAAAAAACTATCAAAAATCATGAAGAAACATGGTATTTTCATGAAACATTGCTCCCACAACTTCTTGGAGCATTCTCTTTCATTTCTTCAACATTAATGAACTAGAAAAATAGTTACCAATAAAAAATACATTGTTTTTCCATCAAAACCTAACGTCTTTTTGTACCAAACTTGCAAAATATGATCTTTTTCACAACCTCCACTAAAAGAAACATGTAAAGAGACCTTACAAGGTCTTCCATGGTCTTCTAATACCTTATTAGACTAAACAACCCAAAACCCAAAAAATAAGTTGAGGAACAAAACCCAATCCTTCAACAAGCCAAAATCACTTAGAAAATTCAAATTTTCATTTTGGTAGGAGATCAAAATTTGAATTTCTAGGCCTATTTACAAAACCTATAACATTCTAAATGATCCCAATGGACCCTCTAAGACCTACACTAACTCAACAAAGACTCATAACATCAAAATGAGCATAAAAAAATCACTAGAGTGATGTTCCTGCATCAGAATCCCAAGGGAAATAATGAATCTCAGGTTCCACTTGAGAGGAGGTTTGTAATAGTCATTCCATGCTTGATGATGTCTAATTCTATCATCTATGTGGCATTCTCAGATGGAAGGTGCTTCAATTTGACCAAATAATGAAATTATTGTTTGCCTCTAGTCTTCTTTCTCTCTTTAGTGTCAAGAATGCACTCTAACTTTGGTGGTGTGGTGGGTGGTAGGTACTTTATTCAATCATTATATGCTATTTTCTATACACTTGATCCTTCATTAGAAATGGCATCCCCTTTGTAAGGGTATAGGTTAGGAACATTGAAAGTTTGTGATATGCCTACTCCACTTGGCAATTCTATCTCATAGGCATTGTTGGAAAACTTCTTAACAACCCTATAAGGACCTATTTTCTCCATCTTCAACTTGGTATATTAACCTTTTGGAAACATTTTCTTCCTGAGATGTGCTAAAACAAGATCTCCAACCTTAAAACTGATCTCTCTTCTTTTCAAATATGCCTTTTGTTTGTACTTTTCCACACTAGCTTGGAGCTACTATTTCACTTGTCGATATATCTCTTGCATGGAAATTATAAATTGTTTACCCTCTGAAATTTTCTACTCCATACCATTGATGCCTCTTAGTTCAAATACTCCTCTTGGTTGCATGCCATAGACCACCTAAAATGGACTCTTGCTAATTCTTCTATTCAATGAGTCATTATAAGAAAAATCTACTTGGGGTAACATAAGATCCCATTGTTTAGGACAATCCTTTGAAAGGCATTTTAGTAGGTTACCTAGGCTCCTATTGACCACCTCAGTTTGGCCATCTATTTGAGGGTGGTAGAGTGGGCTAAAGATAAGATTTGTACCGAGATTTATTTAAAAGTCCCTAAAACTTTCTATCTCTATTAAAAACTATGCTTAATGGAAATCCATGGTCTAACAACCTCTTTGAAGAATAAACCTATAGATCACTTGTACATTTTCTAGGAATGAAGTGAGCCATTTTACAAAACCTATCAACAACTACATAAATTTAATCAAAACCCCTTTGAGTCTTTAGCAATCCCATAACAAATTCCATACTAATAGATTCCCAAGGACTATTTGGAATGGGTAACGGCTAGTACAATCCTACATTAGTGTTGCTCCCTTTTTCTTTTTTACATATAGCACACCTCTCTATAAATATTCTTACATCTATTTGCATCCTTGACCAAAAGTAGTTCCTCCTTAGTTGTTCTAGTATCTTGTCAAGCCCCAAATGACCTGCCATACTCCTAAAATGATTATCCTGATGATATTTTCCCTCATAGAACATTTTGGCACACAAATTTGTGCTCCTTTAAACAATAAACCATCTTGTATAAGTTAATCCAACCACTTCTCTCTATTAGTGCTAATAGGATTCTTGAAAACCTCATAAACTTCTTTGAAATCCTCATCATCCTCATAAATCTCCTTGAGTGCTTCAATTCCAACACTTTTTAATTGAATTTCTTGCACCATGACTACTCTTCTACTTAAAGTATCAACCACCTTGTTACTCTACCCCTACTTTTGTTTGATTGTGAAAGTGAAGTTTTGTAAGTACTCAACCCACTTAATGTGCCTTTGAGTGAGTTTTTCTTGGCTATATATGAATTGAAGTGCATGATTGTCTACATAGAACACAAAATCCCTAGGTAGAAGGTAGTGTCTCCATTTTTTTAGTGATTGGATGATTGCATACATCACCAATTCATATGAAGAGTATTTCTTTGCATTATTTAGTTTTTCACTAAAATATGCTATTGGCTTATAGTCTTAGCTTAAAACTACCCCTATTGCATGACCACTAGCATCACATTCTATTTGAAAGACCTTATTGAAGTTAGGTAGGGCCAAGATAGGATACTTATTCACTCCTTTTTAGATATTATAAAATTTAATAATCATCTTTTTTAGTCCACACAAAATTCCTTTTCTTATCCCCTTTAATAGTGTTTGTGATAGGTACACATATATGACTGAAATTTCTAATAAATTTCTTATAAAAACTTGCAAGACCATGGAAACTTCTTACCTCTGTAACTGATCTAGGTGTAGGCCACTCCAATATTTCCTTCACTTTGCTTGGATCCATATTCAATAGCCCCTTTGAGACCATAAAACCAAGATACAATAGTTTTGTCTTCATGAACTCACACTTTTTAAGGTTTATCAACAATTTTTCCTCCTGTAGCCTTTTTAACACCAAATTAAAGTTATGCAAATATTCTTCTTTGTTAGAACTATAAACCAATATATCATCAAGATAAAAAACAACAAACTTACCAATGTATGGCTTGAGGACCTCATTCATGAGCCTCATGAAGGTTCCAAGTGCATTAAAAGGCCAAATGACATAACAAGCCACTCATATAGGCCCTCATTTATTTTTAAAATTGTTATCCATTCATCTCATTGTATTATCCTTATTTGATGGTATCGACTTTTGAGGTCTATCTTTGAGGAGTAACTTACCTAATGCAGGAGCATCCATGGCTATTAGGCTATTTTGCATCACCAAAAATATTTTTATTTTATTTTGTTCATTTTCAATAAGGGCTTAGCTAATAGAAAACAATAATTTCTTTTGCAACAATGTATTTTCCATTTTTTGAGAAAAGGTGAATGTAAATCCAATGGGGAAAAGGTCTTGCATGCATGTACATGTGCCATGAAAAGTATTAAGTGGGCTGCAATGAAATCTTGCATGTTGTTTGCATGTATTTGCATGTTGGCCACAAGCTTTGCATGTTGTTGCATGTCTAAGTCGTGATTATGAGACCAAGTCTCAGTAAAACAGCCATAACTTTCTCATACGGAAACAAAATTACAAATTTCAAAATGATTCAAAAAGATGAAAATAGGGCGCACCAAACCCATAAAGCGTTTGAAGAAATTATGAGAAAAGATAGAGCATTGATAGGCTGAATGTGACAGGTTTTCTTAATAGTTTAGTGCAGGTTGTTTTGAGAAACCAATAGTGGTTTCTTCTTGCACAATTTTTATATATTGATGATACTCATTTGGAGGAGGGGGTTGGAGAGAGGAGGAGTTTTCCATACTCAAATGCTATTGGAATGAAACTATAATGTTGAGTTGCAGATTTTTGTATGTGTAAAGCCCATGATGTATGAGAGCATGTGAGCTCCATGCTTATGTAAATCAATTTTAGATTTTGAAATGAATATGCTGCAAATTTCTCTTTCATATTCTGTTATTAATGTTTATTTGCAGCCTTCTTGCATAGTGGTGTATGGGTGTTTGTGAGTTTGTGATTATATTTGAAAGAGAGAGTTTCTCTTTACATCAGTGGTATTAGAGCAGGAGTTCCTGAGTGTGCAGGCAGAGTGCCGATGTGAGGCAGTTTGCACCAGGACTTGTGGTGGTGTGTGTGATTTATGTGTAGACAGATCGCTGGATGTGAGACAGTCTATACCTGAAAGGATGGGATGGGTCATGAGGAGGCTCCTACGAATTTTGTTTTGGGAACAATATTGGGAAGATGTGGAAAATGGGAAGCAACATAAAGAGTTTGAAAAACTCCATATCTCTCTTCCCACATTCTCATTTCCTCTTTAAACTTCTTTTCTAAAATATTCACTTTAGCCTGGAGCTTTTCAAACTCTTTATGTTGCTTCCCATTTTCCACATCTTCCCAATATTGTTCCCAGAACAAAATTCGTATGAGCCTCCTCATGACCCATCCCATCCTTTTAGGTATAGACTGCCTCACATCTGGCGATCTGTCTACACAGAAATCACACACACCACCACAAGTCCTGGTACAAATTGCCTCACATCGGCGCTCTGCCTGCACACTTAGGAACTTTTGCTCTAATACCACTGATGTAAAGAGAAACTCTCTCTTTCAAATATAATCACAAACACCCATACACCACTATGCAAGAAGGCTGCAAATAAATAGTAATAACAAAATATGAAAGAGAAATTTGCAGCATATTCATTTCAAAATCTAAAATTGATTTACATAATCATGGAGCTCACATGCTCTCATACATCATGGGCTTTACACATACAAAAATCTGCAACTCAACATTCTAGTTTCATTCCAACAACATTTGAGTATGGAAAATTCCTCCTCTCTCCAGCCCCCTCCTCCAAATGAGCATCATCAATATATAAAAATTGTGCAAGAAGAAACCACTATTGGTTTCTCAAAACAACCTCCACTAAACCATTAAGAAAACCTGTCATATTCAGCCTATCAACGCTCTGTCCTTTTTCATAATTTTTTCAAACTCTTTCTGGGTTTGGTGCACCCTATTTTCAGCTTTCCGAATCATTTTGAAATTTGTAATTTCATTTCCGTATGAGAAAGTTATGGCTGTTTTACTGAGACTAGGTCTCATAATCACGACTTAGACATGCAACAACATGCAAAGCTTGTGGCCAACATGCAAATACATGCAAACAACATGCAAGATTTCATTGCAGCCCACTTAAGACTTTTCATGACACATGTACATGCATGCAAGACCTTTTCCCCATTGGATGTATTTTTTCCCCGTATTTCAAATACTTCGTACAGTACCTAATAAATTATTAGGTGTCCTTTTAATGGCTAAGGTAGAAGCTACTTTATCTCAATCTTTCTATTAATCGTAATCATTTTTTTTGAGCTTTCAGATGAATTGGAAACTATCCAATAGGCCTAGTTATACCCTTTTTTGTTCGCGGAGTAGATAAGTTAATTCCCGTGGATATCTATTTACCGGGTTGTCCTCCTAAACCAGAAGCTATTATAGATGCTATAATAAAACTTCATGAAAAAATAGCTCAAGAAATATCTGAAGATAGAACTGAGTTTAAACAAGGAAAGAGATATTTCACTAGAAAGCATAGGTTTCATATTGGATCCAGTATCCTTATTGAAAATAAGGAGGAGAAGTTTTTTCATCAATCTTATGAATCTCGGGTTGAATCGACTTTAGAGATAACTCCCGAAAGACGAGGACTCTCTTACTCCTGCACCGGCAGATCGAGGCTTAGCTGCACATAGGTAACTACTGATATTCCCTACTCCCAACGGAGAGAGAACAATCAATGACTCGGCTATCCAATACCCCCCTTCAGAAGGGGTGTATTACATTCACCTTTTCTCAAAAAAGGGAAAATACATTGTTGCAAAAGAAATTATTGTTTTCTATTAGCTAAACCCTTATTGAAAATGAACAAAATAAAATAAAAATATTTTTGGTGATGCAAGATAGCCTAATAGCCATGGATGCTCCTGCATCATTACCCCACACAAAAAATCCATTAAGTCCTCTATTCTTGGAAGTGGAAACCTATATATAATTGTTATCTTGTTTATTGCCCTAGAATTAGTACAAATTCTCCACTCACCCCCTTTCTTAGGTTCCCAAATAGTTGGAACTGACAAGGACTAAGGCTCTCCCTGATTAACCCTTTTTCAAGGAATTCTTGTACCTGTTTTCTGATTTCTTCAATTTGTTGTGGTGTCATCTTATAGGTTGTCTTGTTTGGTAGACTAGCCTTGGTATAAAGTCTATATGATGAATATTATCTCTTATTGGAGGCAAGGAGTTAGAAAGTTCTTCCACAAATATATATGCATAAACCTTCAACATGTATTGAATTTCCCATGGCAACTCATCAATTCTTGTTGTTGTTATGACAATCCTAGGACCGACCATCACTAAAAAACCTCTCTTTTTCTTCCATTGTCTTTAGAAAATATTTTTCACTCACTAACATAAAAATTTATCCAACCTTTTGTTCTTTATATTCCTCCTTCAAAGAACTAAGGTATAGGTAACTCCATCCTTTTCCAAAACATAGACATTCTTTCAACCATCATAGATTATTTATCTATCATATTCCCAATTCCTACCAAATAATACATGACATACATCCATAAGGATGATATCACATAACACCTTGTATTTATACCTTCCTATTTGAAACTCTACACAACATTTTTCATTGAATAGTATGTATTTTCCCTTATTCAACTATAATACTTTATATGGTGTAGGTGTTACATTGGTGGTTTCCATTGCACCAAAAGATCAAACTGTCAATGCTTGATACAACTACTAGATTTATGTAAGATCCAAAGGAGGTAGGTATGCCATGTCACAGACCCAAGCATTGTGTTGGATAAGGAATACCAAGGGACACACCATCTTGCAACAATCCCCCTAGTGCAAGAGAGGGGTTTGAACCCATGACCTCGACTCTGATACCGGTTGTTACATTGGTGGTTGTCGTTGCACCAAAAGATCAACCTATAAATACTTGAAACAAACTTAAAATTTATGTAAGTTCCACAGGAGGTGGTTAATCCATATCACAAACCCAAGTGCCATGCTAGAAAAGGAATACCAAGGGACACACCATCTTGCAATGGTAGGACGAGGTAATCTCTCCAAGTTTAGTTTCTCTACCATCTCAACAAAACTAGATTATCAGTAGTACCAGAATCTATAATAACTTGACAACACTTACCTTGGCACTTGCAAATAGTCCTAAATAGTTACTTCCATTGAGGTGGCTCCTTCTCCATTGGAACCTTGATCAATGTCCTCATGAACAAGGATTCTCCTTCCTTTGGTTCTTTTGGTTGTGGTGAGGAGTTAACACTTTCTTTGTCTCCTCCTTGATCAACTTGAGTTATTTCATTCCTAAAGGTGATAGTTGATTTATCTTCTAGACACTCCCAAGCTTGATGACCTACAAACTTGTTGCACTTGTAGCATTTATCTATGAAACCATTGAATCCTCCTCCTTTTGCAAATATTTCCCTAAAATTAGGCCTTCTTCCTCTAAAACCTACTCTTGAACTTGATGCTTGTTCTTGGGAGGTACTTAACCCACCTTGACTTATTTGTGACTTCCCTCTACTAGCATACAAACCTCTACCTTTGAAATTCCTTCCTCTACCTATATTCTACTTTTCTTGCTTCTTATTCAACTTCTCCTTAGCCTTTAAGTGTAATTGATAACACTCTTCAAGTGTCCTAGAGCTTGTAAGGCTCAACTCATCTTGCAAGCTATACTTCATTAATCCATTAAGCTATCTTGCAACCTTGTCAGTCTCATCCTCCATGTGTCCTAATCTGACTCAACTTATAAAACTATTCAGTGTACTCTTTCACTCCCATATCCTTTTTTTTCAAGTTCTACAACTTCCTATACAACTGAGTCATGTAGTCACTAGGCAATAATTTTCCCTTCAACTTAGAAATCATCCTATCCCAAGAAGTAATCTTTCATTTTCCTTTCTTTCTCCTTTCTTCATGAACCTAATCCTACTATAGGGATGCATGACCTTTCAACTTGGTCCTAGCCAACTTTACTTTCCACTCTTCAGGTACCTCCTCAAATTCAAAGTACTTTTCCAACTCCCCTATCCAATCAAGGAGTTCTTCAGCATTCAAACTATCTACATAAACTAGAAGTTCCATCTTCACCTTGGTTCCTTCACCCTTGACTACCCTCAACAATATTTCCATCCTCACATAATCAACATCCCTCTCTTCTTGAGGTTCTTCTAGTGGTGGATGTGCTTCATCAACCACTTCCTCTTGGTCACTCATATCATCTATAACCAATCCTCTTCTTTGGTTAGCTTCCATTGCAATGAGTCTTGCATCCAAACCGACTCTCATTTCCCTCATTTCTCTAACAAGGGATTCTCCCAATTGTGTTGCTATTTTTTTTGCCACCCTTTCAACCGCATTGAGTCTTCGAGGCATCTTTCTCCTGTTGGAGTGTTAGCCCTTGTATTGGTTTTCTTGGATTAATCTAGCTTTGATACCAATAATGATGTAAAGGATAAAAAAATGCAAGAACAAATGTGTTTCTGATTCTATGGACTCTTTTGAAAGTGTCTCAAAACCTACCTTTGCAAGTTTCCTACAAGCCTTTCTCTCTAGAGTCAAACCCTCAAAAAATAATAATTAGTGTTTATTGTATCAAGATCACTCTTATGCCTTCTTAGGCTTCTTGAACCTTCGATACACTCTAGAGGTCTCTTCAAACTCCATTCAACTAGGTGAAATCAAAACAAATGTATTTTACATTAAACCCTCAGAGGCCTAGGGTTTTAATAGTTTCTTTTTAATAGGGAATACTCAGACTAGGATAAGTCACACATATGTTTAATTGTGAACTCTCCTTTGGTGTAAATCCTGTCCAACAACATGAAGAATATTTTCACCAAGTTTCATGAAGTTTCACTAGTTAAAATAAAAGATTTTATCTTTTTTCTCTCGCTGGAAACGCTAGCTCTATGAGAGGGCAACTAGTAGTTTTTTTTCTATATCTTGATCAAAAAATCATGAAATCAAACCAAAACAATTGAATTTGAACTTGAAAACAAAAATATAACATTCCATCCATTCACAAACCTGGCATAGCTCTGTACAAGGCCATACAAAACTGTTCTTTGATTTTTTTAGTAGAAAACTATTAAAAATCATGAAGAAACAGGGTATTTTCATGAAACATTGCTCCCATAGCTTCCTGGACTATTCTCTTTCATTTCTTCAATGTTAATGAACTTGAAAAATAGTTACCAATCAAAAAACCTAATTCATTTCCGTACCAAAATTATAGTTTATTCCCTTTTTCACAACCTAAACTAAAATAAACATGTAAAGAGACCTTACAAGGTCTACCATGGTATTATAAGACCTTATTAGACTCAAAAAACCTAAAAATTAAGCTTAGGAAAAAACCCCAACCCTTCAACAAGCCAAAATCACTTAGAAAATCCAAATTTGCATTTTGTCATAAAATCAAAATTTTAATTTCTAGGCCTATTTACACAACCTAGACCATTGGACATGATCCCAATGGACCCTCTAAGACCTACACTAACTCAAAAACAACTCCTAACATAAGAATGAGCATAAAAAAATCACTAGAGTGATGCTCATACATCATGAAGGTATCCTCCTTGGATATTCTACAAGAAGCAAAGCTTATTGGTGCTATGACAAGAGGTTGAAGAAGATTGCTGAGAGTGCAAGTGTCAAAGTGGATGAAGACACATAATAATTTTATGGTGATAGATGAATATTTAGATGAGTCCTCTTTCAAAGAAAATGATAAATATGAAGATAAGGAAATAAAAGTTCAGATTGAAGAAGCTAGTAGAATTTGACAAATAAATGACTATGTGAATAAAACTTTTAGTCACGACAACTAAAAATGACTAAATTCTACTAATTTCTTACAACACAATTATAAATGACTAAATAAATGATAAATTTGACCGTTGGGTAAATAATTAGTCATTTATTTAGTCACACAAATAATTCAGTCCTACAATCATGTTAGATAACATATTTAATTCTATCAATGATTCAATAAGAGTTATGGTACATAATACATATACATTATCAATTATTTCAATCCATTTGAATATATCATTTAAGGAATCAAGAATAAATAGTGTTATTCCCATAGTCCACCATGATGGGGTCAGAGAGGAAGCATATTAGGGAGCCCTAACTTCAACACATACTCTCTAACATATTAACATACATATAATTTTCTATCATCACAATCGTTGAACCTCCTTTAGGTGCAAATGTTAGTATATATTCCTCTCTCTCTATAGAATTGTCTCTCCCTCTATCTCTCTTTATTTTTCCTAATCTCTCCAAAGATCAATTAAGCTATCATATTTTTTATATATTAATTTAATTTTTTTTATATTAGAATATATTAATTATTAATTATAATAATTTTATATTTATATTTAATAATTTTATTATAGAATATAATATATAATAATAATATAACCTATATATACTATTAAATATAATACTAAATATAATTATATAATATATACTTTAATCAGTATTATTATTATATTAAATATATAATATATTAATTATATTTATATATTCATTTTTTGTATTATAAAAAAAAAATATTTTTTTTATTGCAAGAATCAGTTGAGTATCTGTCCCCCTATAAACTACAATGTGCTTGGTAAAAAAAAATCACGTGATCGGTGATGCTAGCACGACATGCCCTCCGGTACCTTGGAAATGGTGGGGAGACTAGACCTCGTGACCTCTTGCCTACAACAGGATGCTTTAGCTAATCGAGCTAGGCCCACCGCCTCATATAAAAAATAGGTTATTTTTAATTATTAATTACAATAATTTTATAGATTTATTTAACATGTCATAATGTTAAAACTAAATAGCTCATTATTTATGATCTTGGTCATAATTTTTTCCAGCCCCTTATGCAAGATGATGTAATGAGTCTTAGTCGTTCATCATTTTTTGCCATTTTCCTAGCCATTTGTGCACCTTTTCATTGCTTTCCTTGTTGCTTCCTTTCCACTCCAAACTCTTCATCCCTAGTATTGACCTCTCACTTATCCAATTTGGTGAGCTGCAACAACTTGTATGATCACTGGAAAGAGCATAGGTATAGCTTACAAGGTGTTTGGGAGGCAATAATGATTTTTTCCCCTCTACCCTCTAAAATTTTATCATCGCTTGGTATTCATTTTTAATCACACACTAGTACGTTTACTCTTTCATTTTTTGGTTTGATTCAAATTTTTTGGTATAACAATCTATTGTGTAATTTCCCCCTTTTTGAAGTTAAAATATGACAAAGAAAATCCCTTGTTTCTTATTGTGCTTTAATTCCCTAGTTACTTTCTAGATTTGAGGGTAAAACCCTACTTGTTGTTGTTGTGGCTTTATTGTCACTTTTTTAATCTTTTAGGGTATGATTTTCCTGATACTGTTATGCTATTCATGGGAAACCAGATACACTTTATATGTAGCCAAAAAGAGGCTACTTTTCTTGAAGTGTTAAAAAAACCTATAAAAAAAATTTCTATCTGAAAGACATGTCAATAATCCTGCTAGTGAGATGGATGCACTCTTTTACTAAAGCTTTTACATTTACACTCTACTTAAAAGATGGCGGCTTCTAACTGTTGCAAGTATTTTGTTTTCCAATGACTGCAAATGTTTCCCCTGATCTCAATTCTTTTCTAATCTTCTCTTCACTTGGTCACATGTGATTCTATTAAGAAGATATTGCAGTTGTGGTACAACATTGGTATATGGTTATCTTTATCTTCTTCCGAGAAGGTTTTTTTTTGTTTTTTCTATTACCTTTAGCTTTGGTTTGTAGAAATATGTAATATTTTTTCCAAAATTTGTTTAGTCCTATTAAGGTGTGAGTTGTACTCCAAGTGTAGGAATATTGGATTTTTTTTGATTACCCTAAGCTGGTCCATGGGATTGAAACCCTAGAGTATAGAATATAAATAATATACAAGCTAATTGTAGCATAGGAAAAATTGGAGTCACTGTGACTGAGAAAGCAACCTTAACCTTGTACAAATCACTTTAAACCACAAAGTATGCACAACAGGTCTTGAATCCCCATCATCACTACGACAATCACTTTTAAGTCTTAATGACATATTTTTGTGCTCTTTAAATGGGATGATTTGTTAATCCATTGATCATATATAAGATCTCTATACTAGAAAGTGGATAGTTTGTTGATGGTTTGATTTCACAAATATCTTTTTACTTTTAACAAATTATTTTGCACCCATATTTTCTAGTTTAAGTCGTTGAAGTTAACTTTTATGTGTATAATTTGTTTGTGAATATATTTCATTCATGATCAATTTTTTTTCTTGTAGTTTTGGCATCAATGTTATTGTAGGAGCATGAGGAGCATGGTGATAGTGATAAATCTTGGTTGTGGCATGCAACTGATTACTTAGATGGGAAACTAAAACATGAACTTTTCTCTATTCAAAATTAGAGAACCTGTAATATGAGTAGTAAATTCTCTGGTTTACACTTAAAATAGCCATAAATATGATCTCTTAGTGTATGTATCAATATTTTCTACTTATTTAATGATAGTATATGATGCACAATTTACTTTCAGCTTTCCAAAGTCTATGATTTTCTTGTGCCATTTTATTTTACCATGTCTTATGTAGCACATTGTCTGATCATGACCCTAGCAGGACCTCTTGTTGTTTAGTAACTTATCTTGTTTGGTTACATCTATGGAATACACTTGGTTCCACTACCCACATTGTGAATTTTTTATGAGGACCTATTCATATGTACAGGTCAATACCCACATTAATATTAGTGTTATTTGGCAACTTAGGTGGTTCTGTTACACCTTTGGGACCTTACTTGTTACAACATCCATATTATGAATATGGACACTATAGTCCAATCTTATTTTCAGCCCACCAACCTTGAATTTTTAGGGTAGAGACCCTGCTCAATCACTCATTGGAGAGTAAAAACACTACCCAATCTCTCATAGAAGAGTTGCAACCCTGAATTTGGGTTCCTTCCCAATAGTTGTAGTTATATGAAGATATTAGCTTTGCAATTTTTGTACATAGATGAAGGTATTAAAATTTTTAGGGACTATGTATTATAGCCAACACTCACATGTAAAATTTGAAGTAACCTACTCCACTTCTCTTGGGGAAAAGAAACAATGAATCTTGGTCTTTTACCCATGGTTGTAGTTGTATGGGGATGCTTTGTACTGATTGAGTTAGAACATAGTAAACAATATTTTCTATTCGAATGCATTAAGTTTTGAAACCTCAAGATTAAATTCTATTCTCTACATAATTTTTCTTGTAGCTTCTAGTTCCAATTCCCATTTTTGTACCACTTATAGTATTTTCTATTTGAATGTATTGAGTTCTAAAATCTTAAGATCAAACTATATTCCTTTCTAGCACAAAAATGAAAAAAATAAAAATAAAAACATTCTTCAAAGAATATTGAAGGTCATGGCCTAAGAGGTCAGGGTAGTTTCATTTTCAATAGGTAACATAAATTCTCTATTCTTTCAATTGATGTGAATACAAGAAACATTTATAAACTCTGAAAACCCTAGGTTTATATGGTTTTCTAAATAATTTCTTTTAAATTTCCAAATCATGGATTTATATAGTATTGCTCATCAAGGTTTGAAGCTATGTAGAAATGGAATAAGCTACAAATGGGGGCTCAAAACCCTCTAAATTGTTTGGCAACAACTAGAAAATAAACGTAGAAAGCCTCAATAAAAGAGTGTAACCGACTTACCTTAAGATTCTGTTCACCATCTATAAAAAAACTCTAATAATCATAGTACATTGTTGGTTTTTGTTCCAATAGGATACCTATATCACCTATGATTCTTCAATCCCATATTAATTAGCATTTGGTTGTTTAAAGGAAATTTTACTTTACTTTAAAAGAAGAAACAACAATGTCCATTTGCTTCTCGCTTACTGAGGAGACTAATTTTGCAACCTTTTCCCATTTTATTTCATGCCATCATTGATTGCACACCATAATTTATGGAGAATCTTGATTTACACCATTTTCCATGGTTTCATTGATTTTCTTTTTGAATCTATACATGGATGAATCATTTTTGTTGTGTTTTATCTCATTCAAAAAATAATTTTGTTGTTATTTGTGTGATGCGAGAGGTTTCCATATGGAGATCATGTGTGATACTATAAGGATGCACTATAGGTACTTTTTCTCACCAATTTACTCATTTTCCGCAAAATTAGATTATGGTGTGTAGTTTAATATTTACCATTATGATTTTTTCTTTTTTAGAAAAATTAGAATCCAATTCGTAGGTTGTGCTTGTTGTGCAAATTTGTAAGATGATTTTTTTGTATTTAGCTGCACAATACTTTCCTTTTTCAATAAATTTTTATGCAATGGAGTTCAAAAATTCATCATTTAAAGTTAGTGTCTCAAACTATCATATTTACTATTTTTGATTTTTTCTTTTTTAGAAAAATTTGAATCCAGTTCGTAGGTTGTGATTACTATTCAAATTTGTAAGATGAGTTTTTTGTATTCATCTACATGATACTTTCCTTTATCAATAAAATTTTATGCAATGGAGTTCATAAATTCATCATTTAAAGTTAGTGTCTCAAATTGTCATATTTTTCTTTGTCAGTAAGTAGTTTTCCAAAGCTTTTCCAAAGTTATTTTTGGGTAACTTGGTTACAAAATTTTACTAAAATATGAAATTATTTTGTGACTAGCATAGAAATCTATTATTTATGGCCATGAACTTTTATAGTATTGAGGTGGCACAAAGTTGGATTCTGGGCATGAAGTGGACGTGAAAATGAATATATTATTTCATTCCTTCTTATAAATTACCCTACTCTCACCTTCATCGAGTTGTGTCTTTCCACACCTTGTTGAGTCTTATTATTCAGCTCAAGTTGCCTTGGGTTCATGTTTCACATTCACTGTAAACAATTTTTACTTATGGCATTCTTCATCGACTACTCTGGATTGTTATTGCTCTATTTTTTGGTTATTTTGGAATTTGGGATTGGTTTAAGAGTGTCCTTTGAGTCTTGTGCCAATTTGACCTATTTAGGGATTGGAGTTATCCATTTGGGTTGTGTTCAAATTGAGAAAATGGTAAAGAAAATCATGGTAGGACTCATGGATAGTGTAGTTGGAATGGTGGTGGTACTTATCATGGTTGTTGTGACATTCAATGCTTTTGATGTGGATTTGACTCTGATGGAGGGCACAGTGGCCAAAGGATCTGGTGAGTCTTATTTTAGCTTCATGTGCTTGGTGTGGATTTATTGCTTTTGATTCAAAGGTTAGTTACTTTTGTTGTTTGTGCTATCTTTAAACAATATATTTAATGGGGGATTTGTCTTAAGCTACTGAGAAGAGGATTGTGTGGTTGGGAGGATTTGATGCATTTTGAGTGAGAAAAATGGCTTTGTAATACTTAAATTTCCCCAAAAGACTTAAGATTAACAATTTGGGATCACTAAAAGTCCTCCAACCCAAGCCTAGAACAACAATAAGCTTTGTTTAGTGACTTCAATCTATGATTACCACAATTCTATATAGTTAGGGAGAGGAGGAAATTAATGCAACTAGAGAAGGTTATCCTTTCAAAACAATTCTAATATGATGCAAGTAAATGCCTTAATATAAGATAAACAAATTAAGCTTGTTGAATCCAATATGTTTTTTCCTCATTCTTCTCTACGATATGCCATTTTGTGTCAGATTCTTGTATTAAAAGTATTTAATTGTAATTTTCGATTAGAAATTATTTAATGCCTTCATGGTTTTGGGATTTAGAGGGTAAGTTTTTGTGTTTTAAGGGGAATGAACATTCATATACAAAACATTCAATTTAAGATTAGATTATTGTGACTTGTTTCCATATTTGTAAATTCATAGAAGCATCTTAATGTTTTCCTTTAATTTGGCTCCCAAGAATCCAATGCCCTTAGGTAAAATAATCTTTTGATTTTTCTTAATTACATGATCTGTAACTTTATTATGTATTAAATCATCTCCACTAAGAAGCTAAAGAGGGCTACCGAAGCTTCAATTTATTTGCTAGTAAATTGATGGTAAATATTGAGCACATAGATTTCAACATATTGAACAAAACATTATTTTGAACATTGTATGGATTACAATTTATTTCCTTTATTGATAATCCAACAGATAATACATGAATTTAAACTATGATTTGCTTACTTACCTTTTAGTGCTCGTTTTTAAATGCAATCAACTACTATTAATATGGCTTGATCTATCTTTTGTACATAATGAGTTTACTTTAGTGGAACGTTAATGTATTCTGCAGTTTTTCTCCTTTAGCCAATGTATCATCTGAATGATACATTGGAAAATGGGAAAAACTGGTTAAGATCTTTGTTTTTGTTATCAAATGAATAAACATAAATAATAAGATTTATTCTTTTAATGAATGCATTCAAACACAATAGCTGAGAAATTTCACTTCTTTTAGCTTCTCATCATGTACTTAAAACTTCAAAAAACGATTTCTTATTCTGGGTAATTCTTTCCATAATGTTTTTGGGTAATTATTGCAAGTGAAATACATCGATGATCAGATAACTTATTTATTTTGAATGGAGTTTATCTAGATGGAAGCCCACCAGCTTACCAGTTTGACAAGGGGTTTGGAACATGAGTAGAAAACTAGATCGTGTTCTTTGAGGTATGCTTCTACTTTAAATCACTGATATACATGCCCTATATTCTAGCATTATTCTCAATATACTATTAACTGAAATAAAAAAATATATTTGAAAAAGAAAAAAACATATTATAATTTTATGAGAGAATGATGTTCCATTTATATTGAGCATTTTGATCAACTAAAACTCAGGGAGGCGCATGGTGTAACGCTGTTGCTACATGTTTTGCACAAAGAATACTCGCCTGGGTTCATCCAAGCACATGGATAAGACAATAAAATTCTCAAGCTTTTTAGGCAATTAAAAAGCAAGAAATCTAGGTATTTATTTGTATTCTCCCTTTTGGAATTTCATTTTTGTTTAAACATTTATTTATTTTAATTCAAAGAGATCTTTAAGTTATAATTTATGATGTTCTTTATATTATCATGTTTGAGTAAATGAAAGTGCCTACAACAAGTACTTTTTACTTTTTTTTTGTACTAATATCACTTTTGATGAAGGGTATTCCTCTTACAATCTAAAACTCACAAAAACAACATATAATGGCACAAAAAAAATGCAAGAAGGAAATAAAATATTTTCTATTATCATTGAAATGAAATGAAATTACAACATTATATTTGCCATTATATGGGCTTTCTAATTACATAAATCTGCAAATCTACAAATCAGAGCCACCATCTACATTGCTCTGCCCTCTCTTGTACCCCCCTTTCACATCCTTTATTTGGAAGGTGTAACCACCCTAGAATCTTCTGGAAAGTGTAACTTCCTCAAGAAGATATTTTGAAATTTTATTAATTTTGGTAGTACTAATTCACGGGGTCATAAGTTTTGATCCGATCGTTAGATTTTTTATTATAAACCTTTTCAGAAAGCTCTCGAGAAATCTTCTGCCAGAAAGTGGGCTCTATAGGCTAACCACTTTTTAGGCCCATTCAAAGCCTCGAAGTGCCTCAAAATTGACTCCGAAGATTTTACTAGGATTTTTGAGAATTGAAATTTTAATATCTCTTAAATTACAAATGGTATTGAAGTGATTCCTTTGCCACTTACTTCAATTTACCATTATGGAGGTCAGGGTAAGATTTCGTGTTCAAACATGCGTAAATGCAATCTTATTAAAATAGTAACCCTGCCAAATTTAGCCCTTATTGAAAAGAAACAACATTTGTTTTGGGTGATGCAAGATTGCTCTTACACCCTGGATGCTCCTGCATCAACTTTCCTTTTGAATTTATAGTTAACATTCCTATCACTATACAAATAAAATGAGCTTTTCTCCACTCAAGTTTGTAGAATAGAGATAAATCCATATTTTCTATGTTCTACTTAGTATCTTTTTTCATAGCCTCTAGATTTGGAGTTTGAATCTAACAATTTTTCTCAGATGAATAATTATTAGGAGTAAGATAATGATAATTCTACTTTTCTTCCTTGAATGATAGGAACCTCATCACTTGGAAAAATTGTAGAAGCTAAACAACTTACAGAATTCCATTTCTACAACCTCCGATAGCTCTTCATAATCCACAATATCAACCTTTTCATGCTCTTGATACTTCAGATATCGATTAATAGTTGTAACCATTTCTTGGTAATAAATGTGGTATTAAGACATGTAATCCTTTCTCCATTATTGTTCATTCAACTTCTCCACTTCAACTTCCTAAGGAGTTTCCAAGGAATATTGTCTTAATTAGTTTCCACAAATTGCACATTTTCACCAATCTCATGTTTAGTAGGAGCACCAGGACTATTTTGGAAGTAGATAGACATAACATAGCAAAGTAGAATTGGCCTTGACTACTGAAAGCATGGTGCATGGTTTTAGGTTTCCTATTGTCATTTTCTAGTTTCTTATAAATATTTATTGAATGTTTTATATCTCAATATAATGTTTTTTTTTTTTTCGTAGAAATGTATTGATAAACTCCAAGAAGGGGATAAAGTTGGGGTGTTGGATCCATTTGATGGTGTTGTTGTGGGCATTGGGTAGATTCACTCACTATCTATTCTACATGGAGTCAAATTGAAAGGAACATGAGATGCAAATGTAAATATTTTAAAGGTCACAAGCAACATACCCCTTGCTTATGAAAATAAAATAGATGGAGTTGTGCATCTGAAAGAGAAAGAAGGAACCCTCACATAATGGCCACTAAAATATTTATGAAAAAATGACATAGTTGATGTTTATCATGTATTAGTTGTTAGAAAACTTGGCCCATTGCTTTATATAGTAGTTTGAATGTGTTGTTCAAGGATCTTTATCATGGTGTATTTGCAATAGTTGGAAACTCTTATACTTTGAGATTTTTTATTTTATATATATATGAACATCTTATATAGTTCATCAAAATTGCATTATATTTTTTTATTGCAGATTACCTTTTTCTTATCATGATGTTGGATCAATATTTCAACTTTTGTAACTTGTTTGTATATAATGATTATGCAATTAATAAACAATGTATCAATATACTACCAGTTGATAGAAATTAGTGAACAAAAACAATTAAATAAACTACCAAATGATGACAATTAAAAATTAAAATGACTAGATTTACTACTAATTAATAAAAATCAATGAATTAAAATGATTAAATATACTACCAATTGACAGAAATCAGTGACTAAATATATGACTAGTTGACAGCAAAATAATGATTAAAATGACTAAATCAGTGACTAAATTAATAACTAAATATAGTACCAATTGATAGAAATCAGTGACTAAATATATGACCAGTTGACAACAAAATAATGATTAAAATGATTAAATTAATGACTAAATATACTTCCAAATTGATCAATCAAAACAACCAATAAATGACTAAAAATGGTCTACTTGTAAATTTGGTCGAGTTACAAATGACCGAAAATAAACTACTAATGGTCACATGACCAAACTTAGTCATTTAAATACAACTTTTAGTAGTTTTTTAGTCATTTATTGATGTTTTTCTAATAGTGAGAGGAAGAAACTCCAAAAAGGATCCCTAATACTCCTAAGTATGTGAAAAATAATCATTCTAAAGATCAAATCATTGGTGAGAAAAGCAAGGGTGTGTTGACAAGAAGAAAAGTTGATCTATGTCAGAAGAACATGTAAACCTATGTTTACTCTCCAAAGTTGAACCTAAAACAATGATTGAAGCATGGAAGGATGAGTATTGGATCAAGGCTATGGAAGAACTAATAAAGATTGATAAAAATTAGAATTGGGACCTTGTCCCAAGACTAGTAAACAAGAATTTTATTGGAACTAAGTGGGTATTCTGGAAGAAACTAAATGAGAATGGAGAAGTGGTGAGAAACAAGGAAAGGCTTATGTGTAAGCGATACTCACAAGGAGAAGGTATAAATTTTGAGGAGACATTTAATCCAGTGAAAAGGATGGAAGCTATTAGGATATTTTTGGATTTTGTAGCACATAAAGATTTCAAGGTTTATTAGATGGATGTGAAGTCTTCTTTCTTGAATGGTGAGTTGGAAGAAGTATACATTGAACAACTAGAAGGATTTCAGTTATGAAGCAAAATGAATATGGTGTGCAAATTGAAGAAGGAATTATATGGATCGAAGCAAGCTCCCAAATCTTAGTATGCAAGGTTGGATAGGTACTTGATACAAGAAGGATTCAGTAAAGGTACCACAAATATTAATCTTTATTTCAAAGTTGAAAAAAATCAAATCTTGATTGTGGTTGTGTATGTTGATGATATAATCTTTGGAGGAAATGAAGCTATGTGCAAGAAGATTGTAGAAGAGATGTAGAAAGAGTTTGAGATGTCTATGTTTGGGAAGATGAATTTATTCCTTGGGCTGCAAAATAATCAGATAGAGAAATGTATATTCATTTCACAATAAAAGTATGTTAAGGAAATGTTGAAGAATTTTGGAATTGAAGATTCTAAACCGGTATGTACACCTATGGTTATTAGTTGCAAGCTGACTAAGAATGATGAATATCATAAGGCTGATCAGAGTAAGTATAGTATAATAATTTGAGGACTACTATATCTAACTACTACTAGACCGAATATCATACATGTAGTTTGTCTTGTGGCTAGATTTCAAGAAGATCCTAGAGAGTCACATGTTGCAACTAAACATCCAACACACTTATTTACAACAACTTCCCCTGATTTCTCTTTGAGTGCTTATTCTGATGCTAATTGGATAGGCTGTGTGGATGGTAGGAAAAGTACAAGTGGTGGTGCATTATTTCTTGGATGCAGAGTGGTGCCTTGGCTAAGCAAGAAGCAAGACTCAATGTCTTTATCTACTATAGAGGTAGAATACATTGCAACAACATCCTACTGCACATAGGTTTTGTGGATAAGGGAAACCTTGAAGGATATTAGAGTGGTATATGATGAACCAATTTTAATCTTTTGTGACAATACAAGTTGTATTAATATTTCAAAGAATTTGGTGATACACTCAAGGGAAAAACATATCTCAATCCAATATAAATTTTTGAGAGAGAAGGTTGCAGAGAATGAAGTGAAGATTGAGTATGTGCCTACAAAGGATTAGGTTGCAAGTATGAAAAAATTGTGTTGTCATTGATGTCAACAATCTTACGTTGTCATTGGTGTCAACTATGTGAGGAGGAATAAGATCATTATTGAGGGAGATTATTGTAGAGTATGTTGATGTTAACTATGCTTTGATTAGTTGCATTACATTGTCATTAGTAAGCTACTAGTGTCAAAATCTAATGTTGCTTTGATAAGATTCTATCCATTATTAAGGAAGTGATGAAAATGATGAGGATGTGTCTCTGGTACTTGGTTTTCAAGTGATTTTGAGAAAAAATGATAAAAAGAGGAAATAGTGTGTTATTGTGTTTTTTTGGGTTGTAGAGTAGTGTTATAGTGTTGCTATGCATTTCAGATATTTTGATCAAAGGTGTTCAGAGGTGTTGCATTTAGAATTTGGTGTATTGGATCATTATACAAAAAAAATTGTGTTCACTAGTGTGTGAACAATGTATTGTAGAGGTGTTTAGGAGAAATATGTTTTCTCTATCTTTCTCTATAGTTTGGTTTCAGGTCTTGTAGATCTGAAGGTGTGTTCATGGTATTGGTATCTTTCTTTAGTCAAGGGTGTTCGAGGTTAAGTGATTTGGAAGTCAGTTTCTTAAGCTGCAGTATATGGAAAATTTGTTTGAGTGTACTGGGTTTGTACATTTCTCAAGTGAAAGTTGTTACAAAGAAGTGTGTTGTATTTTAAGGTGTTTATGGAATATTCTAGGTTATGTTTAGGTGAATTTTTTTGTTCGTGAGGTGTTTTTGGATCAAATGAAACATGTACTTAAAATTTTAATGGTTTTTGTATAGGTAATGGATAAACTTGGTGTTTACAATAATTACAATGGATATTTATTATTTGTGGAATCCTATTGTAGTGTGGTGTTATATTTTTGGCTCCCGAATAAGGAATGGTGTGGTCTGCCTTCACTTCTATCTACCAAAAAAGTGTTTTAGTGTTGACCTAATTTGAATTTTTATGGGTTATGTGCATATTCGACCTTGGACAAGGGTTTCAAGGATGAAGATGGCATAAATAAGAGTTGTGTTGTTGAAGGATGATGACATAGACAAGAGAGATGTGAATGATGTGAATTGCAGATTATTAGAGTGTGAATTTAAGAAGTGAAATGAGAGATTTCATGTGTTATAAGTTATTGGATGCAATAAGCAAAAGGTGTCTATAGTTATTTAGTCATGTTGCAAAGATGTTGGTGATATTGTGATGGATTTATCAGTTGTATTGAGATAAATTTCTTTGTGTAACATTCTTCTCTATCTTCTTTTCTATGTTGGCAATATAATTTATTTCTTTGGATAGTGAACCCTCCAATAGTGAGTCCTATTGTATTCATTACTGAAGTTACATTATATTGTGAGCTAATCCTCACTGTTATTTTTCCCACCTTGGGTTTTCCATGTAATTTTGGTGTTCTCTTGTGCATTGTGTTGATTTGTTTCGATTTCTATTATTTATCTTTCAAGCTAAATCATCATAACAAATTAAGGGTTAATTAGTTTAATGTGGATATGAATGTCTATGAGGGTTTTAAGGTAAAATTGATTCACCCCCCTCTCAGTTGTCTTGTGCATTTATAAATTTGTATCAGAGAAAGGTTCCTTGGAAGAAATATTAACCGCTTGAGGTAGATCTGGGATGGTGCACAAGAAAGAGATCCCTATATTTGATGGAATGGATTATGCATTCTAGAAGACAAAGATGGAATTTTTTTTGGTTTACCTTGCATATGATTTCTAGAAGTTTGTTAAATATGGATACACTGAACCTACAAATGGTCCAAGTATTACTGATGAGATCAAGGCCTATGAAACCAATGGTAAAATAAGGTATTATCTCTTTAATAGTCTTAATAATTCTAAATTAGTAAAAGTGATGATTATGATGTTGCAAGTATGGATGTGCTTGGTGGTAGTTTCATTAATGTTGTCATTGATTTTAATAGAATTTAGAGTGATTTTAAGTGGTACATGTATAGTTGATATGCTATAGAAGTGTTGAGAGTACGTGGAGCTATATTTATAGTGTTGCAGATGTGTTGATGTTAAGTGATTTTGAGAAAATTAATAAACAATGAAGATAGTGTTGTGTGTGTGTTTTGAGTGTGCTCCGATAATGTGCTCTGCATTTCTTTTGTGTTGATCATATGCCTATGTGGATTATTAGTATTTTTTATGGGCTTCAATTGATAAAATATCTTGAGTTTTACCTTTTGAGTTTATGGAGAGTGAAATATGTGTTTACTGGCGTGTGAATCGGTTTGACAAAACTATTTGTCTATGGATTGGGAGAGATGTCTGTACTCCATAATATTTTGGTGGTTTGTCTTAGATCTTGTAGATCTGGAAGAAGGTTAATATTGGTGTTCTCTATGTTCTATAAAATGTGCTCATGGTTTGGTGCTCTAGAAGGCTTATTCTAGAGATATTGTGTGTCTGCATGGTTTAGTTGGATTGTTGAAGAGTGTTTTGTGTATAAATATTGTTGTAGTTGTTGTGGATGTATCTGAAGGTTTCTAAGAGGTGTTCCACTATTTGGTGAAGCATGTTGTGTGATCCACGTGTCATCATCTTGCTATGGATGTGCATACTTCAAATTTCATTAGTGTTTTCATTAAGTTTGTTCGACCTGGTTTTTACACATTACATGGAGAATAAGCAATGGTTAAGGAAGCATGTGATTGATCTAAGATGTTGTTTGCATCCTAATTAAGTATGTATTTTGTCTACTCTCATTCTTATCCACCATGGGAATGTTGAGTCACCGACCTAATTTGAATTTGTAAATTAAAGGATATGTAGTCAACCTTGGAGAAAGTTTCTAAGATTGAAGATGGTTTGAATGCAAGTCAATATGTTGTGAATTGTATGAATGTGGTGTGAAGTGTGTGAAACAAGTGCAAAAAGAAGAGTGTGGAAAAGTGAATCAAGGCAACCGTACTTTGATGTGTTAGATTCTTGAAAGTAGTGAGATGATGGTGTCTGCAATCCTTTGATCAGGCTTCGAATGTGTGGAAACTATAGTGGTGGGTTTTCTATTATCTTTATTTATTTGTAAGCAATGAGCCTCCTTATAGATAGTGAGTCCTATCTGTAGGAAGTTCTCCTTTGTATCTAAAAGGTGAGTCCTTTTTGGGCAATGAGCCCTTTGCAGTGAGACTTTGTATCTAATATTGCATTACTACTATATTGTGAGTTAATCCTCACTGTATTTTTTCCCTCATTGGGTTTTCCATATAAATTTTGTGTTTTTGGTGCTTGTTTTTTGTTATCTATATTTCATGTTCACACTCAATAATAGATTAAAGTTAAAAGTGGAATTGATTAAGGTTAGAAGTAAAAGTAATTTGGTACAACTGATTCACCCCCCCTCTTAGTTTTTTTGTGCATTTCAACAATTGGTATCAGAGATTTGGATCCTCGGAGAAGAGCTTAACTTCTTGAGGTAGATCACATGGCACACAAGTTGTAAATACCTATATTTGATGGAGCTGACTACAATGATTGGAAAGTGTAGATGAGAGATTACCTGATCTCTCTTGGTTTCAAGACTTGGAAAGCTATTGAAACAAAATATGTTGAACCAGCTAGTGGTCCTTCTACAGGTGATATTTTTTCCTATGAGGAGAATGAAAAAGCAAGGTATGCTATCTTTAGTGCTTTATCTAAAACTAAACGGATAAAAGTTATTTTTTTAGGCACTACTTATGAAGTATGGGGAAATTTGAAAGATATCTATGAAGGAAATGATAGTCAAATTATCAAGGAAGCTAACATCAAAGAAAAAATTTGAGAACTTGAGAATGGAAGAAGGTGAAAAAATTGCAAGCTACTATTAGAGAGTTTAACTTGTAGCAAATGAAATAAAAAACCAAGGTGGTAACATGACAAATGAAGATTTAATAGAGAATATCTTGATGACCCTACCAGAGAATTAAAATGACAAGGACTCTACTAGTCAAGAACCATATGATCCAAAGACATTTACTAAAGAACAACTATTTGGCACCTTGACTGCATTTGAGATGAGGAAGTTTGGAAGAGAAAAGGAGAAAGTTGAAAAAACCTTAAAAGCAACTAAGATAGAAGATGATTTAGATAGTGATGGTTCAAAAGAGTTGGAAGAAAACTTTACAAGGAAATTGAAGAAAGGTACTGGTAAGTACAAAGGTATGTTAACTTTTAAATGTTTCAGTTGTGGAAATATTGGTCACTATGCTTCAAGATGTCCAAATAAAGCTACCCACAAGAAGAACAAAGATAATAATAAATACAAAAAGGACAAAAAGTTCAAGAAATTGTATTATGTTAGAGAAGATGTTGGAATTTCTGATGATGAGTCTGATTTTGAGGATGATAAAGATGAATTCTTGTTTCTAGCCTTGGAGAATAAATCCATGTCTAGTAACCATGGAAAATGTGCAAGGGGATTTGTTCTAGATAACAAGAAGAATGAGATGGAAGGTACAATGGTTACTACCTTTCATGCTAGACAAGATGAATAATATTTGGTAAATTATAGTGGATGTCCAAATCATATGAACAGAGACAAAAGTGAGTTCACTAAACTTGAAAAGTATGATGGAGGATTAGTTATGTCTGGAGATGATTCTAGTGCTAAGATTTTTTGGAAAAGGAACAATTAGTCTTGATGAAAAATATATTATTGATGATATCTATTGTGTTAAGGGCTTAAGGCATACTATTTTGAGTGTTGGAAAAATGTGTAGCAAAGGATTTAAGTTTGTGTTTTAGGATAACACCTATGAGATCAAAAAATGGTTTGAAACTATGGTAGCTATAGGAAGAACTTATGGAAACATCTATCAGCTTAAGAGTGGTGATGGTTAGTGCTTTGTTTCTCAAATTAATGAAAGTTGGCTATGGCATCGAGGGATTGGACATGTAAACTTTGAAAATATGATCAAGATCAATTCAAGATAATTTGTTAGGGATCTACCTAGAATCAAAAAGCCTACCAATTATGTTTGCAGAAGTTCTCAATTGGAAAAAAAAACAAGATGTAGTTTTAAAGGAAAATAAATATCATCTACCGAAATGTTGGAATTGATTCAAACAAACCTTTGTGGTCCCACAAGAACATAAAGCCTTAATGATGACATGTATTTTATTCTTTTGTTTGATGATTACTCCAAAATGACTTGGGTTCCTTTTCTTAGGGAGAAATCTCAAGCTCTAGATAGATTCAAAGTGTTCAAAGAAAGATTAGAGAATGAATTAAACCTAAGAATAAAATTTTTAAGGTCTAATAGAGGTGGAGAATTCACTTCTTGTGAGTTTAATGAATTTTGTGAAGAGCGTGGTATAAAGAGACATTATTTTGCTCCTAGAACTCCTCAACAAAATGGAGTTGTGGAAAGGAAGAACCAAACTATTGAAGAGGCTGCAAGGACTATGATGAAAGATGAAAATGTTCCTGATGTATATTGGAGAGAAGCAATCCACACTGTTGTTTACATTCTTAACATGGTTCAGATTAGAGGTAACAACAAAAAGTCTCCTTATGAACTATGGACTGGTAAGATTCATATTGTTAAGTACTTTAAGGTGTTTGGAAGCAAATGTTACATTAAAAGAGATGATGAGAATCTTGGAAAGTTTGATGCAAGATGTGATGAAGGTATTTTTCTTGGATATTCAACTAACAACAAAGTATATAGATGCTTCAATAAAAGATTGAGGAAAATAGTTGAAAGTGAAAATGTAAAATTTGATGAAGCTATGCATATACCGGTTGAAACAAGTGAAGTTGAGCCAGATGATCCTATCTATGGAAAATTAAAAGAAGAAGAAAAGGAAGAGAAAGAAAAAATTGAAGAAGAGGAGATTCTAGAACCTGCTCCTAAGACTCCTAAATATGCATAAAAGAATCATTCGGAGGAACAAATAATTGGATACATAAGTGAAGGTGTAAAGACAAGAAGAAAAGTGGTTGAGGTAAATTTATGTTAAATTTCTAAGATAGAACCTAAGATTGTCAGTGAGGCATGCAAATATGAGAGTTGGGTTAGAGAAATGAAAAATAAATTGCAACAGATAGAGAAGAATCAGAACTGGGAACTGGTTCCTAGACTAGTGAACAAGAATTTAATTGGTACAAAATGGATGTTTAGGAATAAGCCAAATGAATATAGCGAAGTAGTAAGAAATAAAGCAAGAATTGTATGCAAATTTTATTCACATGTTGAAGGAATATATTTTGAAGAGACATTTTCTCTGGTGGCAAGAATGGAGGCAATTCAGATGTTCTTGACATTTTCTACTCATAAAGATTTCAAAGTGTACTAGATGGATGTTTAATTTGCATTCCTGAATGGAGAATTGGAAGAAGAGGTGTACACGGAACAACCGAAAGGATTTCAATTATCAAACAAACCGAACATGGTCCAAAAATTGAAAAAGGCACTATATGGACTTAAATAGGCTCTCAGAGCATGGTATGCAAGGTTGGACAAATATTTGACACAACAAGGGTTCAAAAAAGGCTCTACAAACATCAATCTCTATTTCAAAGTTGAAATAAATAGAATGTTGATAGTTATGGTGTATGTTGATGATATTATCTTTGGAGGAAATGAAGGTATGTGCAAGAAATTTGTAGAGGAGATATAAAAAGAGTTTGAGATGTCTATGATTGGTGAGTTAAATTTATTCCTTGGACTTCAAGTGAATCAAACTGATAAGGGCATATTCATCTTAGAATCTAAGTATGTTAAAGAATTGCTAAAGAAGTTTGGAATGGATGATTCCAAACCAGTCTGTACCCCTATGGTATCTAGATGCAAACTGAGTAAGGATGATGAATCTTCTAAAGTTGATCAAAGCATGCACATATCTATAATTGGTGGACTCCTATATCTTACTGCTACTATATCGAATATCATGAATGCAGTATGTTTGGTTTCTATATTTCAAGCGGAACCTAAAGAGACGCATGTTACAACTATGAAGAGGATATTCAAATATTTAAAGGGGACTCTATATTATGGTCTTTGGTATCCGAAGGATACTAATTTCACCTTGAATTCCTACATTGATGCAGATTGGGTTGGTTGTGTAGATGATCAGAAGAGTATAAGTGGTGGTGCATTCTTTCTTGGAGGAAGATTGGTCTCATTGTTAAGCAAGAAATAAGATTCAGTTTCTTTTTCCACTGCAAAAGATGAGTATATTGTAGTAGAATCTTGCTCTACATAGGTACTTTAGAAGAAGAAAACATTGAAGGCTATAGGTGTGATGTGTGATGAGCCTATCCCTATTTTTTATGATAATACAAGTGCAATAAAAATTTCAAAGAATCTGGTGATGCATTCTAGGACAAAGCATATTTCTATCAAATATAATTTCTTGAGGGAGAAGGTACTAGAAAATGAAGTGATACTTGAATATGTGTCTGATAAGGATAAGATTGTTGCCATATTCAATAAGGCTCTTTCAAATGATACTTTTGAGTATCTCAATGGGAATTTAGTGGTTACTACCCCTCCTTCCTTAAACTAAGTGCACATGGAGGTGCACCAGTCTAGTGGATGTACAAATTCTTCATTTGTCTGGACTGATAATTGAGGTCTAATCCTCAGGGGGAGTAGAGAGTATCATTTTTTCCATATGACACGTGGGTGCACTCCTAAGGGGGAGTGATTAGAGCTTTATATGGCAAAATTTTCATGCAAAAGATATTCTTTGCCATTGATGTCAAAGGGGGAGAGAGTGTCATATGAAAAAGCCTACTCAAATCTGGATAGAGTATCATAGTTGAAAGGGAGAGAGAATCTTGCAAGGAGAAGAGAGTGCAAAAATGTTGTGTAGGGTGTCTAATATGAAAAAAAAGGGAAGAAGAAGTAGGAGAGTGTGTATGCTATCTTTGATGGTTTTTCACATCATGTGTTGCCATCAATGACAAAGGGGGAGATCTTTGCAAGTATGGATGTGTTTGGTGGTGTTTTCATTGATGTCAACACAGTTCAGAGTTATTGCAGGTGGTACATGTATAGTTGGGATACTATAGAAGTGTTGAGAGTACATAGAGCTATATTTATAGTGTTGCAGATGTGATGATGTCAAGTGCTTTTGAGAAAATTAATAAAACAATCAAGGTAGTGTTTTGTGTGTGTTCTGAGTGTGCTCCGGTAATGTGCTATGCATTTCTTCTATGTTGATCCTATTCCTATATAGATATGTAGTATTTTTTATGGGCTTCAATGGATAATATATCTTGAGTTTTAGCTTCTTATTTGATGGATAGTGAAAGATGTGTGAACCGGTTTGGTAGAACTATTTTTCTGTGGACTAGGAGAAATGTCTCTGCTCTTTAGTCTTCTAGTGGTTTTTCTTAGATCTTAAGGATCTGTAAGAAGGTTAATATTGGTGTTCTCTATGTTCTAGAAAATGTGTTCATGTTTTGGTAATTTGAAAGGCTTGTTTTAGAGCTATTGTGTGTGTCTACACGGGTCAGTTGGATTGTTGAAGAGTGCTATGTGTATAAATATTGTTGTAGTTGTTGTAGATGTATTTGGAGGTTTCTAAGAGGTGTTCCAATGTCTGGTGAAGCATGTTGTGTGATCCACGTGTCATCATCTTGTTGTGGATGTGTGTACTTCAAATTTGATTAGTGTTTGCATTAGGTTTGGTTGACCTAGTGTTTACACATTACATGGAGAATAAACATCAATTAAGGAAGTGTGTGATTGATCCATTATATTATTTGAGTCCTAATTAAGTATGTAATTGGTCCACTCTCATTCTTATCCATTGCGGGAATGTTGAGTCACCGAACTAATTTGAATTTGTAAATTAAAGGATGTGTAGCCAAACTTGGAGAAAGTTTCTAAGGTTGAAGATGGTATAAATGCAAGTCAAGATCTTGTGAATTGTATGAATGTGGTGTGAAGTGTGTGAAAGTGAATCAAGGCAACAGTACTTTGATATGCTAGATTCTTGAAAGAAATGAGCTGATGTTGTTTGCAATCCTTTGATCAAGTTGTGAATGTGTGGAACCTATAGTAGTGGATTTTTTATTATCTTTATTTGTTTGTAGGTAGTGAGCCTCCTTTTGGATAGTGAGTCCTATCTATAGGAAGTGAGCCTTTGTATCTAGATAGTGAGTCCTTTCTAGGAAGTGAGTCCTCTGGCAGTGAGCCTTTATATCCATTATTGCATTACTACTGTATTGTGAGTTAATCTTGTCCATGGTTTTTCCCTCATTGGTTTTTCCACATAAATCTGGTGTCTCTAGTGCTTTCTTTTTGTTATCTGAATTTCATCTTCATACTCAATAATAGATTAAAGTTAAAGTGGAATTGATTAAGGTTAGAAGTAAAAGTAGTTTGGTACAATTGATTCACCCCCCCTCTCAGTTGTCTTGTGCATTTCAACATATGAGAATTGCTAAGTTAATTTGGGATAAGTTAGAAAGCATTTATGAAGGAGATGATAAGGTTAAAGAATCTAAGATGAAAAATCTAAAGATCATGTTTGAGAACTTGGAGATGTTTGAAGAAGAAAATATTACAAGCTATATGTAGAGGGTTGATGAGGTTGTTAGTGCCATTAGAGGTCTTGGTGGTAAACTCAAAGAATCAAAAGTGGTAAATAAAATTCTTGCAAATCTTCCTAAATCCTAATCATAAAGTGTCTTCTATTAAAGAAATTACAAATTTGAATCAATATACCAAATATTAGTTGTATTGCTCTTTAACTTATTTTGAAGTGAGAGAATTTGGAACAAATAGTGGTGCAAAAGCTAAGACTAATTTTAAAGGCTAGAAAATCATAGGAGAACAAGGAATTAGATCAAGAGGATCTTGATTATCTATAGAAGATAAATTTTCAAGGAGAATGAAGAAGGGTATTGGTAAGTACAATGGTAAGTTTCATTTCAAACATTTTAGCTATAGAAAGATCTATCACTATTCTTCAAGATGTCTAAATAGAGTTTTGAATAAAAAAAATAAGGAGAACAAATGTAATATGATCAAGAAAAATTATTATGTTAGAGAATATGCAAGTGTTTGTGATGATGATGATGAATTATTGTTCATGGCTTTAAAAGATGAATGTATTTCTACTAGCTTTAAGATTTTTGTGAGGGAAATCCCTCTAGAGACAAAGGCTAAGAATAAAGGAAATTTGGTATTTTCTTTTCATGCTAGACAAGAGAAGAAATACAAGATTAAAAATGGATGCTCAAGTCATATGAACAGTGACAAGAGTAAGTTTGTTAAACTTGAAAATTATGATGGAGGATGTGTTAGATTTGGTCATGATACATCTGCTAATATATGTGAAAAAGGTTCTATTAGTTTTGATGGCAAGCATAATACTGATGATGTCTACTATGTTAAGGGTTTAAGAAATAACATCTTGAGTGTTGGACAAATATGTAGTAAAGGATAAAATATTATGTTTCAGGATGATGGATGTGAGATCAAAAAAGGATCTGAAACTATGATTGCTACTGGAAAGAGAAAAAATGAAAATGTTTATCAACTTAAGGGTGCTAATGGTCATTGATTTATGAATCAAATTAATGAAAGCTAGTTATGACATAGAAAAATGTGTCACATCAACATTGATATCCTAGTAAGGATAAGTTTAGTTCAAGCTATAAGAGATATGCCAAGGTTACAAAACCTATCAATGTTATATGTAAAGAAAGTCAAATTGGAATGAAAGCAAAAAGAAGCTTCAAAGTCAAAGAACAATATACTACTAGACTATTGGAATTGGAACATATAGATCTTTGTGGTCCTAAAAGAGTAAAGGTATTTCATGCTTTTAATTGATGATTATTCTAGAATGACATTGTTTAATTTTCTCAAAGAAAAATTAGAAGCTCTAGATAGGTTTAAAGAATTGAAAGTGATGATTGAGAATGAAATGGATATAAAAATCAAATCTTTGAGGTTTGACAGAGGTGGAGAGTTAACCTCCAATGATTTTAACATATTTTTTGCGAATCATGGCATAGAGAGGCACTTGTCTACCCCTAGGACTCCTCAGCAAAATGGAGTGATTGAAAAAATGAATAGGACTATTCAAGAAGCTGCAAGAACAATGATGAAAGAGGAAAATCTATCGAAACTCTACTAGAGAGAAGCAATTCATACTACTGGTTATATACTTAATAGAGTTTAGCAGAGAGAAAACGACACAAAGACTCCCTATGAGCTATGGTATGGAAGGATTCCTATTATATGGACTGAAGCAAGCTTTTGGAGCTTGGTATGAAAGGTTGGATAGGTATTGGATACAGTGATGATTCAATAAAGGTACTACAGATATCAATCTTTACTTTAAGGTTAAAAATATAAAATATTGATTGTGGTTGTATATGTTGATGACATAATATTTGGAGGCAATGAAGATATGTGCAAGAAGTTTACAAAGGAAATGTAGAAAGAGTTTAAAATTTCTATGTTTGGGGAGATGAATTTATTCCTTGGGCTGCAAATCAATCAAACAAATAAAGGTATTTTTATTTCACAATCAAAGTATATCAAAGAAATGTTGAAGAAGTTTGGAATGTATGATTCTAAACCAGTGTCTACTCCTATGCTTACTGGTTGCAAGCTAAGAAAGAATAATGAATCTCCTAAGGCTGATAAGAGCAAGTACAGATCAATGATTTGTGGATTGTTGTATCTAACTATTACTAGACCAGATATCATGCATGTAGTTTGTCTTGTGGATAGATTTAAAGAAGATCCTAGAGAGTCACATGTTGTATTAGTGAAGATGATAATTAGATACTTGAAGGGAACTTTGGATCATGGATTTTGGTATTCAAAGGATACTAAATTTACTCTAAGTTCTTACACATATGTAGATTGTGTTGGTTGTGTGGATGAAAAAAAAAAGTAGAAGTGGTGGTGCATTATTTCTTGGATGTAGATTGGTGTTTATGGCTAAGAAAGAAACAAGATTTAGTTTCTTTATCTACTATAGAGGAAGAATATATTGCAACAACATCTTGTTGCACATAGGTGTTGTGGATGAGAAAAATAATGAAGGATATTAGAGAAGTGTATGATGAAGAAATTTGTACTTTCTATGACAATACAAGTGCTATCAATATTCCAAAGAATATGGTAATGCACTCCAGGAAAAAACATATTTCAATCCGATATCATTTTCTAAGAGAGAAGGTTGTAGAGAAGTAAGTAAATCTTGAGTACATGCCTACAAAGGATCAGGTTACTAATATATTCACCAAGGCCCTTCTTAAGGATACATTTGAGTATCTCCAAGAAAATTTGGGGGTTATTGCCCCTCCTTCTTTGAACTAGATGCATAAGGAGATATGCCTAGTGGATTTCAAGACCCATTCTTTTGTCTAGACCGATGTTGGTGGCTACCTCTCAGGGAGAGTAGGTAGTGACATTGTTGGTTATTGCAGTCAAGGGGAGTAAGTGTTGTCATTGTTAAATGGTTTGTTATTGGTGATTTATGGTGTGTTCTCCTAAGGTGGAGTATAATAAGTAGTGAAGAAAAGAAACTTGCAAACCAGTTGTGTTAATTTCAAAGGAGAAACATCAATGATACAAATCCTTTGTCCTTTTCCATTGATGTCAAAGGGGGAGAGAGTCATATGAAAAGGAAGATAGTAGAAGGAGAGATTCATTTAAGGGAGAGATAAACAAGATAGTTAAGAGGGAGAGAATAATGCGAAAAATGATAAGTTGAAAGGGGGAGAGTGAGTAGTGAGGAAAGAGAAAAGGAAATAGGTATGGAGTAGAACTGTTGAGTTTTTTGTTGATGGTTTTCACATCATGTGTTTCCATCAATGGAAAAGGGGGGTATTGTTTCAAGTATGAGAAGATTGGTCTTGTCATTGATGTCAACAAGATTGGGTTGTCATTGGTGTCAACTATATGAGGCAGAATATCACTATTGAGGGAGATTGTTGCAAGATTATGTTGATGTTATCTATGATTTGATTAGTTACATTATGTTTTCATTAGTAAACTAATAAATTCAACCTCTAGTGCTGCTTTGATAATATTCTATCCATGGTGAAGGAAGTAATTAAAATGATGAGGATGTGTCTCTAGTAGTTGGTTTTCAAGTTATTTTGAGAAAATTTGATAAAAAGGAAATAATATGTTACAGTGTTGTTCTAGGTTGTAGAGTAGTGTTCTAGTGTTGCTCCACATTTCTTCTAGGTTGAGCATCTTCCTGTGTGTTTTATATATGTTGATCAGAGGTGTGTAGAGGTGTTGTATTAAGAATTTGATTTTCTAGATCATTGTATAGAAGAATTTGTGTTCACTAGTGTGTGAATAGTGTATTTCATAGGTGCTTGGGTGAAATATGTTTGCTACACATTTCTCCACGGTTTGGTTTCAGGTCTTTTGGATCTATAGGTCTGTTTTTGGTATTGCTATCTGTTGTTCCTCTTGCACACACGCCCCATTCGGAATGGGGACCCTCTCTTTTCTTTTGACTTGCTAAGTCCTTTTTGCTTTACCTCATTTTGCGTGCCCCATTTTGATATACTTGATGGTCAAAACATTCTCAAAAGTCCCATTTTAGGGTTGACCTAATTTTTCCCCTTTGAAAAATGCTAAGTCTTGAGCCCTTTTGGGTTTTCTCTGTCAGTTGGACTTTCTGACGTCCATGGCACCTTGCGAGCTTGGACCCTTGGGTTTCCCTTTGTGGGTTTCCATTTCGGCTTCACCATTCTCCGTGGCCAACAATTGGCATCTTCCCGGCCTCTGGATCCCAGTGCTTTGACAACCATCTAAATTACTTGTAAAACATGATGGCTTTGCCAATGTGTCTTTCCGGCTCTCAGACCTTGGATCTCAGACTTTTGTCCTCAGGTCATCTTCTCTGATTCAGTGTTCCATGCGGCTGCCAGCCAATGTCCTTATAGACCTCGGACCCCAAGTTCCTGTTCGTTGTTCGATTTAACTTTGCAATTTTTTCGACGGCTCCCACTAGACGTCTTTTTGGTCACTAGGCCCTAGACCTCTCGTCACCACCTAGGAAATTTGAATTCACTACCTAATTTGCCACTGTGCCAAGCATTTACTAAGGCATTGATTGCACTGGGGGCTATTTAAACAAGTTTTGACCTATCATTTTCACATGACAGGAAGGAATTTGAAGTGCTCTCCGACACCAACATCCTCTACCTCCATGCCCGAGCTCCAGCTTCTTCGTTCCTTACAAATTCAACATAAAACTTCTTTGAGGATTCAAGGTAGGTTCGCCGCCCGCCTACCCTTTCCTTATTCTCAAAACCATGAGTTGAAAATTAAATGGAAATCAAAATGAACTCGAAACCTATTAGGATAGTGCCCCCGACCTAAAAACCCACAAGTTAGAATATTGAAAATTAAGGGATTAGAGGCTAAAATTCAAAACCGGAATTTGACCTCCCCATCATTGTTCTCCGGAGCAAGCGACCACATCTTTTGGACCCGGACCTCTCTATGGCCGCACACAAAGTAAAACTAAGAAAAAATTGACAGGCAATTAAACTCACCTTGGGTCCCGGCCTCCGGACTTCCCTTCCTAGGTTTCCATTGTGCCTCCACCGCTCCGAATGGCTTTCGTCTAGCGTCCTTCCGAACCTCGTACCCTGAGTTTGTGATGTTCATCGCAAATTTGTAACCAAAATCAAATATCAAAGTTGTCCTCAGACCCTGGCACCTGGAGTTCCATCCCTGCACCACCGTCTCTTCTTTATCATTTTAAACGACTTCCATTGAACATCTTTCTGGTTCTCCGGCTCCAGTCGCCCTTTTGCTCTGCAAAATTTGAATAGGGAAAACTGAAACATCCAAACTTCACTCAGACGATGGCCTCCAAAATTTCGTGTTGCTTTCGCTATCCCAAATAGCTAAACTTGTTTGCCTTACCAAACACCGGGCCTTAACCCTCAATCTGCCTCTGGGTTTTTCACCAACTGTCAAGTCTGGCTCATGTATAATATTTCAAACTTTCATCTCTGGACTTCCATCCACGTTTTTCCATTTCACACGGCTATCCTACAACAACTTCCCGACCTTGGCAATCCAGACTCTGAAACACAATTCCTGGATTGGTGTTTACCCTGTGTTTTTTCAAACAACCAACCCTGGACGACTTTCCTACAACCAAGGTCTGAATGCTAGAATGATGGCTCAAACGACCTCCAAATTGAAAATGGACTTCGACCCACATGCTAAAAATGGACCTTCTTGCACACCAACCCTTTATTGAACAAATCTAGGATCAGGAAGAGTCATTAGGAATGCCTTGCCTTGTTTTCCCTTCCAAACAACATTCTGCCAGAGGAAGTCCGGCCTTTGGGGCTCGGTTCACCTATTTTCCTTCCAATGTTATTATTATCAAGTGTTATAATTTTCTTAAATGAATGTTGTGGATCTAACCTTGATTTCTAGGGATTTGTTTGAGGCTGCATTCTTACATTAATGTTGCTAACTCCCATCTCTCTATGTAGGATTTATGGAATCTAGTGCAAAGGCCTCTGGGATGACCAAGGACAAAGGGAAACGAACTACCAAGGCCCCTTGAGGAAAAGAAGATAAAGATAAAATGAAGTATCAATTCCAGGGGGCACCCTTGCATTCCAAGGTCACAACTAGTTGGAAGAATATCACATAAACCAATATCAGACATGTTGATATTGATGAGTTTACACAAAGAGTCAAGATAGACCCAAAGAAAGATAATGAAAAATTGATTAGAAGCAATAGACTTGCCAAAGCTACAGGTTTCCCACCTGCCTTGGTGGCCCTCGAGTTGGTAATGGCATGCCGGGAGGCATACCAACTTGAAACAAGGACCATCATGGATAGAGATGGCAATGTCTTGGCTGATATGTCCCCTCTCAGGATAACTAAAACCTTCCACATCCCCGCTTTCAAAAGAATGGAGGCCCCAACCATTCAGGAATACAAAGAATTATGGGATCAAGATCCTATAAAATGAAAGAAATTGATCAACCAATACTGGTTGAAAGACAGGCGGGGTAGTGCTGCCAAAGTCCCTCAATATCTCTACCGCACCGATTTATTCAAGGACTATCACAACCTGGTCACCCTATTAAGCATAGTAATGGGCCTTCCCGCTATGACCTTCTTCCAGGAATGGATGCTATATTTTGTTGAACAAATTCTCCATGGGGATGATGTTGCATTCTATTGGGGGGAGATAATCAGCAATTGCTTTCACGAGAAATTCATCAATGTGAGGAAGACCTCCAAATTCTACATGATGTCCTACCTGGTCTATTCACTTTCTGATTGATGATATTATAATGGATTGTCTACAATGCCCAATGAGGTGCCGGGAAGGAGCTCAAACCTTATGAAAAATACCCATAGCTGCAGTACAGGAATTTCAAGAAGGACTATTGCAGGGTAAACGATGCTTTTACTGCCTACATCATTCGATCTCTTGGAGGTGATTTTGAGAGAAGAGTCTCTCACAGTGCTAGGGCCCTTCTCAAGATCTATGCCTTCCTATTCATATAATTTCCCAAGTTCATTTACATTCGTGCCCAAGGGTTCATAGAAAGGTCGAATAAGCTTTCCCGATACCCTAATGACCTGATTATACTATTGGAGCTAACTTGGAAGCTGCAACATATACACAACATTCTGAGTAGTAAACATCTAGCAGGGATCCCCTATCCCCTCAGACTTGGCTAGGGGATGTATCAAATTCATACTTCCCAATATGCGGGAAATTCAAAGAAGGAGCTGGCAGAATACCACTTCTGACAACATACAACTAGGCAACAGATCGACCCATATAATCACATTAAAAAGGCACTTGGACTAGAGTATGCCCACCTCCACCACGTTGAAAATTTTTGGGTTAATTGCAAGGACGAGTTTGAGACCTATGGATATAGAATTATATGCGTATGATGATAATCTTCGTGAAAAGGGTGAACTTGTGTTTGGTTCCAGATCAACTTGCTAAGGATGAGAGCATAGTGATTGAACTGAGGTATAGTTCCATTGCAAATCTGCCATTGTCTTTAATTGATTGGGATGAGCCAAAGGTTGGTGACCTTGACATTCTTACCAAGCCTATTGAGGCTCGAAAAATGGCATGGATTGATGGGTAGGTCGATTGACTAAAGAAACAAGGAGTTACCTTGACATTCAAGAGGCTTGAAAGTGAGCCAAGTAGTTTTGTTGGTGGGATGACTGCCACTACAACTGAGAAACATCCAAATCCCCACCATCTGTCAAGTCGAGAAAGAAAAAGGATGTTGATGAGCAGCTACCTAACCCAAAAGTGTATGCCAAAAAGGCCTCAGAGGGCGAGCCTCCTAAGAAGCATAGAAGAACGAGCAGTGCCACAAAGATTATTGTAATACCTAAATATCCACTCCATGAGCGTGAGGAGATGGAGGCTAACCCACCAAGGTCTCCACCCACTTCATTTGCTGCTGCTATTACCACCATCCCACCCACTTCACTTGCAATAGCTGCTTCCTCTCCGCCTGCGGTGGACATTCCTATCCACCTCACCTCCACTTCTTTGATCATGCAGATCATATCAGTGGATTCATCCTCCACGAAAACCTCGCCAATCTCGTCATCCTCCATGTCTTTTCCCTTCCACCCACTTCATCTGCTATTATAATGCCTTCTCTCACTCTCCTAGAGTCCTTTGTCAAGTATATGAAAAATGTGCCATCTGAACTTTCGAGAATGATTGCAAATCTAATGGTGCAAGCTGCCATCGCCTAGGCAATGGTTAACATCCCACCTCTCCCTCCTCCTATAGAACCACATAGAATGGAGGCTACAATGAAAATATTAGATGAGCTCGAGCGACAACAATTGGAGGCAGCCAAGAGGCTGGAAGATGAGGAGTTTCAATATCATGAGTATCCAATATACGAACATTGGGTGATTGGTGAGGTGGCCTATGAGTCTTCTAGTGAGGACAACGAGGGTCACAAAACATAAATAATCCAAGAAATATCTGATCCAGAGCTCGACGTGGAGTGGAACAAGCAACTCAATGAGATCAAGTACGAAGAGCTTGAAGGAAATCTTATGATTGAAAGAATTTCTGCTCTAGAGACTAAGGGTAGTAGGTCTCCTGTTGAAGGGCATGGTCAAACCCTGGAGTATGATGAAGAAACATTGTTCCACATAGATGAAAAAGAGGATAGGCCCAAGGAGGGTGGGCATGACCAAGATGAAGAAGCAAAGGGTGTTGAAAGGGAAGACCACTCTGACAAGAAGCTACTCACCAAATCTCCTACCAAATGTATAATGCTTGTGCAAGATTCTAACGAGGAGAAGGGAGATGCAAGAATTGAGAAAAAGGCCCTTAATGTCAACTACATTGAACTTAGGGTGGAGGACAACAAATATAAACATGAATCACCCAAGGAAGGATCCTCGATGCCTGAATGGCTAGAAAGGTAGCTCAAAAAGAGAACTCCCGCCCTAAAGGATCCAAAATCAAGACTTGAGGCAATACCGGCTAGAGCTCAGATTAATACCAAGAAGGAGAAGAAGCCTAGAATCAGATCAAGGGTAACGATGGATGCCTTAGGATCCAAGGCAGTGAAAATAGCTACACCAATGGTTGGAGAACAAGGAATAACCTATAACATCTCCACCATTGACATGGGAGTGGCCACCAGGGAACAAAAGTTCAACCATATCGGGGAATCAGTCGCCACAGTGGTGAACCTTGGCTAGAAGGATAAGGTTTCAAAGGAAGAGCTCAAAGCACAAGTGGCTGATCTGATGGCCTACATTCAACAATGGTCATCTCCATATGAAAAAACTACTACATCATCGGGCCTATTGTAGTTGCTTTCCCACTAATAGATCAACAAGATGGAAAGGATGAACATGGATAAGACCACAACAAATTCGTTTCGACAGGTCTTGGATATTGGGAATATGAGCATCAATTCGGCTGTCCAAACAACAAACATGTTCCTAGAGGTACAAATGTCTCTTGAAGGCATGAGGCAAATTTGCGAGGAGTTCCCAAAGAAGTATAAGGTTGCCTACCTGAAAATCGAGGCTATCCTCACACTGCCAAGTGAGGTTTGGGAAAAGGACCTTGCCTTCAAGGATGATGACCATTGGTTAATGGATGTGTGTAAGTGGGACTTCGATCACTGAAAGGGGAGGCTGGAATAGATCCTAGAATGAGTAATTCTGGATATTGAATGGGCCAAAGAGGCTAGAGGAGATTGTGCTAGATACCTCAAGCTGATGATAGGGTACGAGATGCCTACTGTTAAGATCAATCTGTAAAGCACAAAGCCTCACTTCCAAAGGAGGATGGAGAAGGGAATGCTAGCTAAGGTTACCATAGATTTTATGAGCTTTGCTACTCGAGATTTCACCCAGTTTGTTATTTTCAAGGATAACGCTACCAAGTATGATGAAGACTAGGAAAAGCTCGTTAATAATTCCAAGGAATGGAGCTACCAAGTGCTAAGATCTGACATTATTGAGGTCGATAGGCTTCGGACAATGATCTTGAGATTCATGGAGTATACAACTTTGAAGAAGCGAGAAGGAAACCCTATCATTGATGAAGAATTTATAAAAGAATAGCTGCAGCAAAGAGCAATCAGCAAAAAGATGAAAATGCTACAATGGTGCCACTAGAAGACAAAATAGGGAAAAGACAAAATATGTATTTTAAAATGTAATATATTTGGGGGTAGGTGAAACCTTGCTGTAAAGTGAATCTCGGCCACACAATGGAATTGAATCTTGGCTACTCATTTCATTTTTTGGAAAATATAAATAGGGGTCTCCTCCTCTCATTTTGAGAGATTTGAGTTGTTGTAAAGACATGCTGCATAAATTGCAATAGAAATACAGTGATTTTGGTGAAGTTTGGATTTCTTCCATGTTTCATGATTCTTCTCCCATAAGCTAAGATTCTAGTTTGAGTTACTTTGATGTTCTTATTTCCTTTTTTAGTTTTCCTTGGTAGATTTAGTAATGTTGTATTTGGTTGGGAAGATTCCTGCTGTGTGTATGCTTTTCTTGTCCACACTTTTAGTCATTTGTTGCTGGTACGTGGCTATGCAAAGTTAGTCCAGACTCTGATTTTACAATTGCTCTTTAAAATTTATCTTTATTCACATCTATATGGTGAATGAATGATGAAATATCTGCAGTCCTTAGAAGATAGCATATATTTCATGGCAGTGTGAAATTTTTGATTAAGGGAAATTCTATTTTAAGGAAACCGTCCACAATAAGAACCTCCATGATCACTAGTCATCAGTAGCTGCAGGTCCAAAAACCTTCTCTCTTCCTTGTCCTTTTAATTTTTTTTAAGATAAAACCTATGCTAAGGTTCATTGCACATTGTAAAGCCAAATTCAACGATAATATGGAGTTCAAGACTACAATTTGAACCTACAACAAAAGGGTAGTAATTTCCTAGCCAAAGAACTCTGTTTGCAGATCCGATTCTCCTACAAATTTGATTCACGTAAGACTGCATTGTGATTCCAAAATATCACATTACAAATCAACTGATATATTCCAAGTATCGTCATGACCTGACATCCGAGAGACCTTGGGATAGTGTTTTGCAATTTTATTGTGGAAGATTATCTTTCAAGAGAGGTGATGCACCTATGCATCACTTGTGTTGAGAAGTGCCTAAAAATACCATCACCAGAATTGGCGCTAGAAGGACGGCCTTTTGAGAGACAAATCTGGATCGAATCGGGTCTTTCTCCCCTAAGAGATTTCATCGAGTCTTGAGGTCTACATTGAATAAAGGGGAATTTCAGGAATTACAACCCCCTGTCTGAGCTAAAAGAGCTAAACAAAGGGAACCATCCATCTCCAATTCACTAGACCAAATAATTTCTCTTTCACCTCCATCTTCTCCATTATCATTAGTAGTACCGCCATCCACTCATCTACTCCAAACAACCTTCCAGGCTACCACTTTGTCTGGGATGAATGTTGCCTTTCAACCAAACACAGTCTCAAAACCTGGTGTTGTCTCGTTAACCGTTGTTGTCCCATTATAGCTACTAGTCTATATGGTACAACTGCCTCCTCCCATGGCATGGTTGGGCAATAAACCATCCCATTTGGCCTTCAATTTATATCATGATATGCTAAATAATCCTAAAAGCTTCTAGATGAAATTCTATGCTCAAGACTCGTAGAGGACTGTGGAGGAACATGTAAGGATTTTTGAAATCACCTTGAAGACTATGCAGATTATATATGAAGATGTGGCTTGCAGGCTCTTTCCCTACTCTCTCGGAGAGGAGGCATTCTACTGGTATGTCAAATTTCCCACTGGAACGATCAATACTTGGAATCTTCTGAAGGAGGCTTTCCTGCAAAATTTCAAGAACCCGATTAGCCCTACAGAATCATACCGACACTTCATGTCAGTTCAAAGGGAGATCAATGAACTAATCAACTCATTAATGATTGATTCCAAAAAGTATACACTTGGTTGCAGGCCCCGTATGTTTTCAATGACGTTGTTTTTCCTGTTTATTATGCAACATTGGATAACCTTACTTCAGCTCTGGTAAAAAGGATGCGACCATTGCCCACTAGTTTGGTAGATGTATACAATGAGGCCATTATTGCTAGCACGGATTTGGGGCAGAATATTTCTAGTCCGCTGCGTTCTCTCGAGAAAATGGCACATCTGACACAGATTTAAGGGCTTACTCAAGCTTTGCAGCATCAAATGCCCCTACTAAAGCTAGTACCACAACTACCTATGGTTCCACACCCCGAGAAGCCATTGAATCAGGCACCTCTAGTCCCTCACTACTTGCTTACCCAACATAAACATTCCCATCCTTAGCCATCCTAACTGTCGATATATCTCTAAGCATCTAAATTCACACTTTCTCATCAAAATCAGCCAGTTGCACAACCCGTGTTCCTCCAGAATTCAATGTCACAACCAAACAATGTCAAAAAGGACAGGATTGACAGGCTCACAAAGATGATCAAGAAGATGTCCATGGAAATGACACACTTGAGGAATCAAAATAACCAACTGTAAGCATCACAAAAGAGCATCCAAACTAAAATTAATCGTGATAACTGAGATCATCGTGAAATTCGGGACACTAAGGATGCTAGCACATCATCCGGGCAGAACTATGATAGAAATTAGAATTCGGGTCAAAAATTTGACAAAAGGCCTTTCCAAAGGAAAAACCGGATGTGGAACACAAGACCCAACAATGGTGGCATTCCCACACCCCTTGATCAACCTAACAACAATGAGAATACTAAAAGAAGAGTTTACTTGGCCGAGGTCGCTTTATCTGTTTGGTTTCACATACACAAAACAAGTCGACACTTTGAGTTGGATTGTCCGGAGTTCCAAACTATTGCCGAAATCTTCCAAGTTGAGGTCCAAAATACTGTAGACAATTCGGGGTGCCAAGACATCATCCTGTCCGACTCGTATGACTCTTCGGTGTTGCTAGTGAATCAAGCTCCTTTCCCAAAGGCTGAGTGACACACACTGGAGAAGGAGGGTGTTAACTCAAGCAATAACGATAAAGAAGAGGTAAGTTTTGAAAGACTTTTGGCTCATCTTTTCGATTCAGTAGATAATGGTCCTAAATAGGATGAGGAAGAGCTTAGGGAAGATGAAGTTCAAATGTTTCACCAGCAGACTACCCCTTACAACCTCAGGAATAGATAGGTCGGTGGTCATGCTGGAGGTACTTTAACGACCTCCACTTCACCAAATAATTTCAGCACCCCTCCTGATCCAAATGTGAGCAATAACCCGAGGTTTCCCCATACACCTACATGGTACCTCAACAAAACTAAGCAGTAGAACCATAGCCAAGGCCAACTCACTAGCTCCTCCAAATTTTTTTCCGATGATTAGGAAGTCGAGCAGATGGGGGAGTATATTGCTAAGGAATTTAAAAAGGTGAAGCTAAGTGTGTCTGCCTTTGAGCTATTAAAGGTGCCTGCCATCAGGAATTCCTTTTTTTAGGATGATAAATAGGACTCCACTAGTCAAATCAACTCAAGAAACTCTAGCTAGGAGGGTCTCCTTCGATGATCAGCAAAATGAGTCGATCATTTGATAGATCTTCAACAATAAGGCTAACCCGCCTGCAAGTCAGCAAGCAAACAAGCAATCTGACAAAGAACTAGTCAAACACCAACCCAAAGCAGGGGCAACAAGAAGGACAAAAGCTAAGTCACCCAAGGGGACATTTCTGAGGGATAGTTTCAGGGGAAATTCTAAACCCCTCCCTTTCTGACCACCATCCATGTGTTTGGGAAAAACCTCCATAATTTCCCGCTAGATTTGGGAGCTTCTACAAATGTCATGCCCCTGAGCGTGTGCGAGGCGCTTGGAATAACACCAACTCACTCCCAATGGAAGGTAACACAACTTGACAAAACTGAGATCAACATAGTGGGCAGAATTAACAAAATACCTATGCAAATTGGTGTTGATCCCCGGATCGAAAAGACCATAGATATTCCTACCCTAATCCCAGATACGTATGGTATAATCCTAGGAAGAGATTTCACAAGGGTGTTGAATGGATATGCTGTGACTGACTACTTGCACATGTGGTTGCCATGGAAAGAAATGCCGAATCAGATTTAGATCGATCGGGAGCAAGAAATGAGATTCATGATTACCGAATACAACAACATGAACGAGGTGTTATTTGCTAAAATAGATTTGGGGAATTATTCCCCAGTATCGTATCTGAATGAGTAGAAATGCCTTGAAGATGAGGGAACAAGCAAGGTTTTCCTCATATTATGCAACCCACCTGCTAACCTAGCCAATACCTCTCAAAGAAGTAAAATGCTGATAGAATCCAATGATGAAGAGTTAGGGTAGGATGATAACCTTGGATTGTTGGACGGTTTCCAATATTTCATGGAAAAGTGCATACAAGACCAGCTTAGATTGGGAGCCAGAATGAACTTTTAGGAACTCTTATTGCCGAATTGGTGCAGGGTACATAATACTACCCATTTAGATTATTACTGTTGTTTGTGTTAGACAACAATTGAACACGTTAGAAGACTGTAATGATGTATATTTTCTGCAAGGTCAAAACTGGGTTAGTAACACATGCATATTAATAGAATCATCAAGCAATCAAATGCAAAGGAGAAATAATAAGAAAATGAAAGAAACTAGAAAGGTCTCACCCATTTCTCTCCTCCATGGCTGATTTCCATTGCACCTCCTAGGTTTGCTATGATGAAGAGTGCCCTCAGATTGTGTGTGAGAAAAACTCTAAAATGTCTAGTCCTAAGCCAAACTTTGAAGGATTTCTTTTAAAAACTCTAAGCAAAATAGAAATTTGATTCTAGTATGCAAGTTATTAATAATCCTAAAGATGATATGATAATAAGAGATGACAATAATGAGATTACCAAAATAATAAGAGATGCCAAAAATGAGATCAAGATTGTCATTTTATAGAAAATACAATCTTGAACAGATGGATGAGATAAGAGATTGAGAAATGCCCTAGAATCAAAGGTTAAGATTCAAAGTGACAACTCTCAATTAGGGTTAGGGCAACAATCCCCAAATGTGTGGACAAGATTTAATTTAAGAAATTAAATCAATGGTGGAGAATAAACGTGACCTTGAGATGAAATTAGTAAAAATCAAGAGATAAGGAGATGAGATTTTAGAAAATCAGTAATTTTAGCAATTACTTGATTTGTAGAAGAATATTTCCATTTTGAATTAAATTAATTCAAAATATGGATTTGTGAGATAATGAGTAATTGATTTTTGAAATTAATTACTAAAAGAAGAATCAGTTAACAAATGTGAAGTCATTTTTAAATAAATTATTTTATTTAAAAAGAGGGAAATGTCACATAAGGCAACTAAATAATTAATAATTATTATTTAATTTAGAAGAGACAGTTAATTAATTAAATAAATTAATGAATCTATTTAATTATGAGAGGATTTAGGAATTAGTGACATATTAAATAAATATATTAAAATATATTTATTTAATAATCAGGAGGACATTAATGATAGGGAGTAATTAAATAAATGAGACTTTATTTAATTGTAAGAAGACTTTGATAATTAGTGACACATTAAATAAATAAAGAAGATTTATTTATTTAATAATCATGAAAAATGAAAGATCATGAATTAATTAAATAATTATAAATTATTTAATTAATAGTTGAATGTGGCTTAGATACATAATTATAATGTCATAATCATGTTAGGATGAAAGGTGGTAAAATGTTGCTTGCAGGCCTTGGTCATTTTTATGTGTCTACATTTGCCCCTCTTTGTCATAATGTAGTTTATTGCATTATGGCAAAGAAAAGAAGTCTAGAATATGCCCCAGCGAAGGTATGGAGTGCCTATGCCCCCTCGGGAAAAATTTCGAATTTCGACCCGGGGTCAAAAAAATTAGGAAAATATCTCGACTAATCAAATTAATGACCAGACAAATAACGGCACGGGCAATTTTGAGAACGGAGGACATTAAGTCAGCGAAAATGTCAATCAAAGAGAGTCAAATGATCCTCCAATACAAACCTACCAGGTCAAAACCCTAATTTTTCAGCCTATAAATAGGTTGAAAAGTCAAAACCAAGTGTCATTTGGTCATTTTCTATATAGAAATTTCAGATTACAGAGCTCAGAGAGACGATGGTGATTCCAATGACTACCCACCATGGATACCGCGTGCGGACTTTCTGACGACCCGAGGGCGTAGAGGCACCGGTAAGTACCCTATCCAACTTGTCAATTTTTAAAATTAATGCATTTATGATGCATCTCAACACAAGTGTAACGGGTAGGTAGGTTATTTTGTTTGCTATTGCATATGCGAGGGGAAACAACGCAATCGCCAGATTGCAACGCAAGTGAGGAAATTTGCGATGCATATGCACTATTTCAACGCAATTGTCGAGTCAAATGGCGTGATTGAAAAACCGCGATGCAACTGCCATGTGGAATGGCGCATTCATTGTTTGGTCACACAATTGGTAGATAAAGCGACATATTTGACATTTTGTGATGCAAATACCAAGTGTAGAGCCGCAATTGACTAGTTGTGATGCATTTGTAGTCAACGCGACACAATTGCAGTTGACCAGAGTTGAATTTTGTTCACTTTAGTTTTAGATGCATTTTGATTTTAGTAATGCTGACCTGCGGGCGCTAACTCGTGTTTCTGTATGTGCAGATGTGATTGGTGTCGATTTACACATGCAAGTTTAGGCCGACGACATACACCTTCAAAGATCATTTGAGTGACAGGGAGAGATAATGTCTGATTTCATTGGGGTTGTACTATGTTACCTACATGCCCATTATTCAGGCAAACAGGGGTTTGCTGACAGCTCTGTGCGAGAGATGGCACTCGAAGACCTGCTCATTTCATCTGCCTACAAGAGAGGCGACAGTCAGCCTAGAGGATATGCACCGTATTTTGTGCATTGTGATCCATGGAGAGAGGGTTGTATATGACCCGCACCGAGGGCGACAGGCCCTACTAGATATGTATGAAGATGTCAGTGGTGCCTAGTTGGGTATGGATGGGTATGAGATAGGTTGGGATGTTGTAGCCAACCGGTTTCCCAGATGGGTGTTATGTTGATGACATTGATTGTTGGATTACTGATTCCAGATCGTCGTGGTCATGGATTTCTCATTGGATGGGGGGATGTACTTGTCCATATGCGAGGACAGAGGACCATTTTTGCTTGGGGGCCTTATTTGCTAGCCATGCTATATCATCAGTTGCATGAGGTCATCTATCATCAGGGCCATAGTATCAGCTACGGGACTACCCTTCTGATGATCTGGGTATGGGAGTACATTCTCTTTTTTTGACCACCAGTATAGATGCAGCAGCTACGTAATGGGATGCCATACGTCTACCTGTATGCGGGTTCATTCAGCTAGATTTGCGTGGGGCATACTATTTATTTGCGTCACAGGATTAACACCATGATTAGCTTTGTCTGGAGGCCTTACAGAGATTGTACCTAGTGGCTAGATGAGGATGGCCATCTTTCATTATGCAGATAGTTTAGATACCTAATCGACTGTATAGTGCAAAGTCAGTGTATCATAGAGATGTACCTGCCCTAGCAGGTACTATGATAGTTCGGAGAGCAACAGGATGTGCCAATAGGCATGGTAGAGTATGCTCGATCTCCCAGTGAGACCATGTGGGGGCTGCCCATAGCAGTGACTGTGGATCAGTAGCAGGTCGATGGTCTAGTTACAGTTTAGTGGATGTGGAGAGGGGGTCCAGCAGATCCAAGGACATCTATCGAGTTCAACGCTTGGTGGCAGATTCATAGACCTATCCCTTTGATAGATCCAGATGGTCTGCCACCTATAGATTGGAGGTCAGTTATTCCATGGGTACCGAGGAGAGGCCGGGGTGGCAGGTATGGAGGTAGAGATGGCAAAGGGTTGGGGGGAGAGATGGAGGTCAGGGAGACTAAGGCAGAGGAGATGGAGGCCAAGGTGGGGGAGATGATGTGGGTGGTGGAGGTGGTGGATGGGGAGGGGTGCGAGGAGATGGGAGGGGTGTGAGGAGGAGGAGGGATGGCGGAGGGCGGAGGCAGCCCAGGAGAGTTAGGAGGAGAGTGGGAGGTGCACCCTTGTCACCCATCTAAGAGGAGGGTGAGGAGAGAGAGATGCCTGCCGAGCAAGAGGCAGGGGAGAAGATCAGAGGGGGTGAGGAGGAGGTAGAGGTGAGGGTTGAGGAGGAGGTCGGGGGTGGAGATGAGGAGGTAGAGGTGAGGGTGGAGGAGAGGGTAGAGGAGGATCCATTTGTCGAGGGACACCCTCTTGATATAGATGTGGAGGAGATCCGGGCCGAGGAGGAGAGGGATGAGGAGAGAGATGAGGAGGAGGAGGAGGATGAGGCATACCGAAGATTGTGGGAGTGAATGATTTCTGGGGATGATGAGGGTGACAGATCACCCATTTTTCCTGTCGATGCTACTATT
>CM021106.1:96188634-96322547 GCA_007115665.2 Sequoiadendron giganteum
AGTTTTGTTGGTGGGATGACTGCCACTACAACTGAGAAACATCCAAATCCCCACCATCTGTCAAGTCGAGAAAGAAAAAGGATGTTGATGAGCAGCTACCTAACCCAAAAGTGTATGCCAAAAAGGCCTCAGAGGGCGAGCCTCCTAAGAAGCATAGAAGAACGAGCAGTGCCACAAAGATTATTGTAATACCTAAATATCCACTCCATGAGCGTGAGGAGATGGAGGCTAACCCACCAAGGTCTCCACCCACTTCATTTGCTGCTGCTATTACCACCATCCCACCCACTTCACTTGCAATAGCTGCTTCCTCTCCGCCTGCGGTGGACATTCCTATCCACCTCACCTCCACTTCTTTGATCATGCAGATCATATCAGTGGATTCATCCTCCACGAAAACCTCGCCAATCTCGTCATCCTCCATGTCTTTTCCCTTCCACCCACTTCATCTGCTATTATAATGCCTTCTCTCACTCTCCTAGAGTCCTTTGTCAAGTATATGAAAAATGTGCCATCTGAACTTTCGAGAATGATTGCAAATCTAATGGTGCAAGCTGCCATCGCCTAGGCAATGGTTAACATCCCACCTCTCCCTCCTCCTATAGAACCACATAGAATGGAGGCTACAATGAAAATATTAGATGAGCTCGAGCGACAACAATTGGAGGCAGCCAAGAGGCTGGAAGATGAGGAGTTTCAATATCATGAGTATCCAATATACGAACATTGGGTGATTGGTGAGGTGGCCTATGAGTCTTCTAGTGAGGACAACGAGGGTCACAAAACATAAATAATCCAAGAAATATCTGATCCAGAGCTCGACGTGGAGTGGAACAAGCAACTCAATGAGATCAAGTACGAAGAGCTTGAAGGAAATCTTATGATTGAAAGAATTTCTGCTCTAGAGACTAAGGGTAGTAGGTCTCCTGTTGAAGGGCATGGTCAAACCCTGGAGTATGATGAAGAAACATTGTTCCACATAGATGAAAAAGAGGATAGGCCCAAGGAGGGTGGGCATGACCAAGATGAAGAAGCAAAGGGTGTTGAAAGGGAAGACCACTCTGACAAGAAGCTACTCACCAAATCTCCTACCAAATGTATAATGCTTGTGCAAGATTCTAACGAGGAGAAGGGAGATGCAAGAATTGAGAAAAAGGCCCTTAATGTCAACTACATTGAACTTAGGGTGGAGGACAACAAATATAAACATGAATCACCCAAGGAAGGATCCTCGATGCCTGAATGGCTAGAAAGGTAGCTCAAAAAGAGAACTCCCGCCCTAAAGGATCCAAAATCAAGACTTGAGGCAATACCGGCTAGAGCTCAGATTAATACCAAGAAGGAGAAGAAGCCTAGAATCAGATCAAGGGTAACGATGGATGCCTTAGGATCCAAGGCAGTGAAAATAGCTACACCAATGGTTGGAGAACAAGGAATAACCTATAACATCTCCACCATTGACATGGGAGTGGCCACCAGGGAACAAAAGTTCAACCATATCGGGGAATCAGTCGCCACAGTGGTGAACCTTGGCTAGAAGGATAAGGTTTCAAAGGAAGAGCTCAAAGCACAAGTGGCTGATCTGATGGCCTACATTCAACAATGGTCATCTCCATATGAAAAAACTACTACATCATCGGGCCTATTGTAGTTGCTTTCCCACTAATAGATCAACAAGATGGAAAGGATGAACATGGATAAGACCACAACAAATTCGTTTCGACAGGTCTTGGATATTGGGAATATGAGCATCAATTCGGCTGTCCAAACAACAAACATGTTCCTAGAGGTACAAATGTCTCTTGAAGGCATGAGGCAAATTTGCGAGGAGTTCCCAAAGAAGTATAAGGTTGCCTACCTGAAAATCGAGGCTATCCTCACACTGCCAAGTGAGGTTTGGGAAAAGGACCTTGCCTTCAAGGATGATGACCATTGGTTAATGGATGTGTGTAAGTGGGACTTCGATCACTGAAAGGGGAGGCTGGAATAGATCCTAGAATGAGTAATTCTGGATATTGAATGGGCCAAAGAGGCTAGAGGAGATTGTGCTAGATACCTCAAGCTGATGATAGGGTACGAGATGCCTACTGTTAAGATCAATCTGTAAAGCACAAAGCCTCACTTCCAAAGGAGGATGGAGAAGGGAATGCTAGCTAAGGTTACCATAGATTTTATGAGCTTTGCTACTCGAGATTTCACCCAGTTTGTTATTTTCAAGGATAACGCTACCAAGTATGATGAAGACTAGGAAAAGCTCGTTAATAATTCCAAGGAATGGAGCTACCAAGTGCTAAGATCTGACATTATTGAGGTCGATAGGCTTCGGACAATGATCTTGAGATTCATGGAGTATACAACTTTGAAGAAGCGAGAAGGAAACCCTATCATTGATGAAGAATTTATAAAAGAATAGCTGCAGCAAAGAGCAATCAGCAAAAAGATGAAAATGCTACAATGGTGCCACTAGAAGACAAAATAGGGAAAAGACAAAATATGTATTTTAAAATGTAATATATTTGGGGGTAGGTGAAACCTTGCTGTAAAGTGAATCTCGGCCACACAATGGAATTGAATCTTGGCTACTCATTTCATTTTTTGGAAAATATAAATAGGGGTCTCCTCCTCTCATTTTGAGAGATTTGAGTTGTTGTAAAGACATGCTGCATAAATTGCAATAGAAATACAGTGATTTTGGTGAAGTTTGGATTTCTTCCATGTTTCATGATTCTTCTCCCATAAGCTAAGATTCTAGTTTGAGTTACTTTGATGTTCTTATTTCCTTTTTTAGTTTTCCTTGGTAGATTTAGTAATGTTGTATTTGGTTGGGAAGATTCCTGCTGTGTGTATGCTTTTCTTGTCCACACTTTTAGTCATTTGTTGCTGGTACGTGGCTATGCAAAGTTAGTCCAGACTCTGATTTTACAATTGCTCTTTAAAATTTATCTTTATTCACATCTATATGGTGAATGAATGATGAAATATCTGCAGTCCTTAGAAGATAGCATATATTTCATGGCAGTGTGAAATTTTTGATTAAGGGAAATTCTATTTTAAGGAAACCGTCCACAATAAGAACCTCCATGATCACTAGTCATCAGTAGCTGCAGGTCCAAAAACCTTCTCTCTTCCTTGTCCTTTTAATTTTTTTTAAGATAAAACCTATGCTAAGGTTCATTGCACATTGTAAAGCCAAATTCAACGATAATATGGAGTTCAAGACTACAATTTGAACCTACAACAAAAGGGTAGTAATTTCCTAGCCAAAGAACTCTGTTTGCAGATCCGATTCTCCTACAAATTTGATTCACGTAAGACTGCATTGTGATTCCAAAATATCACATTACAAATCAACTGATATATTCCAAGTATCGTCATGACCTGACATCCGAGAGACCTTGGGATAGTGTTTTGCAATTTTATTGTGGAAGATTATCTTTCAAGAGAGGTGATGCACCTATGCATCACTTGTGTTGAGAAGTGCCTAAAAATACCATCACCAGAATTGGCGCTAGAAGGACGGCCTTTTGAGAGACAAATCTGGATCGAATCGGGTCTTTCTCCCCTAAGAGATTTCATCGAGTCTTGAGGTCTACATTGAATAAAGGGGAATTTCAGGAATTACAACCCCCTGTCTGAGCTAAAAGAGCTAAACAAAGGGAACCATCCATCTCCAATTCACTAGACCAAATAATTTCTCTTTCACCTCCATCTTCTCCATTATCATTAGTAGTACCGCCATCCACTCATCTACTCCAAACAACCTTCCAGGCTACCACTTTGTCTGGGATGAATGTTGCCTTTCAACCAAACACAGTCTCAAAACCTGGTGTTGTCTCGTTAACCGTTGTTGTCCCATTATAGCTACTAGTCTATATGGTACAACTGCCTCCTCCCATGGCATGGTTGGGCAATAAACCATCCCATTTGGCCTTCAATTTATATCATGATATGCTAAATAATCCTAAAAGCTTCTAGATGAAATTCTATGCTCAAGACTCGTAGAGGACTGTGGAGGAACATGTAAGGATTTTTGAAATCACCTTGAAGACTATGCAGATTATATATGAAGATGTGGCTTGCAGGCTCTTTCCCTACTCTCTCGGAGAGGAGGCATTCTACTGGTATGTCAAATTTCCCACTGGAACGATCAATACTTGGAATCTTCTGAAGGAGGCTTTCCTGCAAAATTTCAAGAACCCGATTAGCCCTACAGAATCATACCGACACTTCATGTCAGTTCAAAGGGAGATCAATGAACTAATCAACTCATTAATGATTGATTCCAAAAAGTATACACTTGGTTGCAGGCCCCGTATGTTTTCAATGACGTTGTTTTTCCTGTTTATTATGCAACATTGGATAACCTTACTTCAGCTCTGGTAAAAAGGATGCGACCATTGCCCACTAGTTTGGTAGATGTATACAATGAGGCCATTATTGCTAGCACGGATTTGGGGCAGAATATTTCTAGTCCGCTGCGTTCTCTCGAGAAAATGGCACATCTGACACAGATTTAAGGGCTTACTCAAGCTTTGCAGCATCAAATGCCCCTACTAAAGCTAGTACCACAACTACCTATGGTTCCACACCCCGAGAAGCCATTGAATCAGGCACCTCTAGTCCCTCACTACTTGCTTACCCAACATAAACATTCCCATCCTTAGCCATCCTAACTGTCGATATATCTCTAAGCATCTAAATTCACACTTTCTCATCAAAATCAGCCAGTTGCACAACCCGTGTTCCTCCAGAATTCAATGTCACAACCAAACAATGTCAAAAAGGACAGGATTGACAGGCTCACAAAGATGATCAAGAAGATGTCCATGGAAATGACACACTTGAGGAATCAAAATAACCAACTGTAAGCATCACAAAAGAGCATCCAAACTAAAATTAATCGTGATAACTGAGATCATCGTGAAATTCGGGACACTAAGGATGCTAGCACATCATCCGGGCAGAACTATGATAGAAATTAGAATTCGGGTCAAAAATTTGACAAAAGGCCTTTCCAAAGGAAAAACCGGATGTGGAACACAAGACCCAACAATGGTGGCATTCCCACACCCCTTGATCAACCTAACAACAATGAGAATACTAAAAGAAGAGTTTACTTGGCCGAGGTCGCTTTATCTGTTTGGTTTCACATACACAAAACAAGTCGACACTTTGAGTTGGATTGTCCGGAGTTCCAAACTATTGCCGAAATCTTCCAAGTTGAGGTCCAAAATACTGTAGACAATTCGGGGTGCCAAGACATCATCCTGTCCGACTCGTATGACTCTTCGGTGTTGCTAGTGAATCAAGCTCCTTTCCCAAAGGCTGAGTGACACACACTGGAGAAGGAGGGTGTTAACTCAAGCAATAACGATAAAGAAGAGGTAAGTTTTGAAAGACTTTTGGCTCATCTTTTCGATTCAGTAGATAATGGTCCTAAATAGGATGAGGAAGAGCTTAGGGAAGATGAAGTTCAAATGTTTCACCAGCAGACTACCCCTTACAACCTCAGGAATAGATAGGTCGGTGGTCATGCTGGAGGTACTTTAACGACCTCCACTTCACCAAATAATTTCAGCACCCCTCCTGATCCAAATGTGAGCAATAACCCGAGGTTTCCCCATACACCTACATGGTACCTCAACAAAACTAAGCAGTAGAACCATAGCCAAGGCCAACTCACTAGCTCCTCCAAATTTTTTTCCGATGATTAGGAAGTCGAGCAGATGGGGGAGTATATTGCTAAGGAATTTAAAAAGGTGAAGCTAAGTGTGTCTGCCTTTGAGCTATTAAAGGTGCCTGCCATCAGGAATTCCTTTTTTTAGGATGATAAATAGGACTCCACTAGTCAAATCAACTCAAGAAACTCTAGCTAGGAGGGTCTCCTTCGATGATCAGCAAAATGAGTCGATCATTTGATAGATCTTCAACAATAAGGCTAACCCGCCTGCAAGTCAGCAAGCAAACAAGCAATCTGACAAAGAACTAGTCAAACACCAACCCAAAGCAGGGGCAACAAGAAGGACAAAAGCTAAGTCACCCAAGGGGACATTTCTGAGGGATAGTTTCAGGGGAAATTCTAAACCCCTCCCTTTCTGACCACCATCCATGTGTTTGGGAAAAACCTCCATAATTTCCCGCTAGATTTGGGAGCTTCTACAAATGTCATGCCCCTGAGCGTGTGCGAGGCGCTTGGAATAACACCAACTCACTCCCAATGGAAGGTAACACAACTTGACAAAACTGAGATCAACATAGTGGGCAGAATTAACAAAATACCTATGCAAATTGGTGTTGATCCCCGGATCGAAAAGACCATAGATATTCCTACCCTAATCCCAGATACGTATGGTATAATCCTAGGAAGAGATTTCACAAGGGTGTTGAATGGATATGCTGTGACTGACTACTTGCACATGTGGTTGCCATGGAAAGAAATGCCGAATCAGATTTAGATCGATCGGGAGCAAGAAATGAGATTCATGATTACCGAATACAACAACATGAACGAGGTGTTATTTGCTAAAATAGATTTGGGGAATTATTCCCCAGTATCGTATCTGAATGAGTAGAAATGCCTTGAAGATGAGGGAACAAGCAAGGTTTTCCTCATATTATGCAACCCACCTGCTAACCTAGCCAATACCTCTCAAAGAAGTAAAATGCTGATAGAATCCAATGATGAAGAGTTAGGGTAGGATGATAACCTTGGATTGTTGGACGGTTTCCAATATTTCATGGAAAAGTGCATACAAGACCAGCTTAGATTGGGAGCCAGAATGAACTTTTAGGAACTCTTATTGCCGAATTGGTGCAGGGTACATAATACTACCCATTTAGATTATTACTGTTGTTTGTGTTAGACAACAATTGAACACGTTAGAAGACTGTAATGATGTATATTTTCTGCAAGGTCAAAACTGGGTTAGTAACACATGCATATTAATAGAATCATCAAGCAATCAAATGCAAAGGAGAAATAATAAGAAAATGAAAGAAACTAGAAAGGTCTCACCCATTTCTCTCCTCCATGGCTGATTTCCATTGCACCTCCTAGGTTTGCTATGATGAAGAGTGCCCTCAGATTGTGTGTGAGAAAAACTCTAAAATGTCTAGTCCTAAGCCAAACTTTGAAGGATTTCTTTTAAAAACTCTAAGCAAAATAGAAATTTGATTCTAGTATGCAAGTTATTAATAATCCTAAAGATGATATGATAATAAGAGATGACAATAATGAGATTACCAAAATAATAAGAGATGCCAAAAATGAGATCAAGATTGTCATTTTATAGAAAATACAATCTTGAACAGATGGATGAGATAAGAGATTGAGAAATGCCCTAGAATCAAAGGTTAAGATTCAAAGTGACAACTCTCAATTAGGGTTAGGGCAACAATCCCCAAATGTGTGGACAAGATTTAATTTAAGAAATTAAATCAATGGTGGAGAATAAACGTGACCTTGAGATGAAATTAGTAAAAATCAAGAGATAAGGAGATGAGATTTTAGAAAATCAGTAATTTTAGCAATTACTTGATTTGTAGAAGAATATTTCCATTTTGAATTAAATTAATTCAAAATATGGATTTGTGAGATAATGAGTAATTGATTTTTGAAATTAATTACTAAAAAAAGAATCAGTTAACAAATGTGAAGTCATTTTTAAATAAATTATTTTATTTAAAAAAGAGGGAAATGTCACATAAGGCAACTAAATAATTAATAATTATTATTTAATTTAGAAGAGACAGTTAATTAATTAAATAAATTAATGAATCTATTTAATTATGAGAGGATTTAGGAATTAGTGACATATTAAATAAATATATTAAAATATATTTATTTAATAATCAGGAGGACATTAATGATAGGGAGTAATTAAATAAATGAGACTTTATTTAATTGTAAGAAGACTTTGATAATTAGTGACACATTAAATAAATAAAGAAGATTTATTTATTTAATAATCATGAAAAATGAAAGATCATGAATTAATTAAATAATTATAAATTATTTAATTAATAGTTGAATGTGGCTTAGATACATAATTACAATGTCATAATCATGTTAGGACGAAAGGTGGTAAAATGTTGCTTGTAGGCCTTGGTCATTTTTATGTGTCTACATTTGCCCCTCTTTGTCATAATGCAGTTTATCGCTTTATGGTAGAGAAAAAAAGTCTAGAATATGCCCCAATGAAGGTACGAAGTGCCTATACCCCCCGGGAAAATTTTCAAATTTCGACCCAGGGTCAGAAAAATTTGAAAAATATCTCGACTATTCAAGTTAATGACCAGACAAATAATGACGCGAGCGATTTCAAGAACAAAGGACATTAAGTCAGCGAAAATGCTAGTCAAAGGCAGTCAAATGAGCCTCCAATACAAACCTACCAAGTTAAAACCCTAATTTTCAACCTATAAATAGGTTGAAAAGGCAAAACCAAGTGTCACTTTGGTCATTTGCTATATAGAACTTTCAGATATGAGAGCTCAGAGAGACGATGGTGATTCCAATGACTACCCACCATGGATATCGCGTGCAGAATTTTCGATGACCCAAGAGCGTAGAGGCACCAGTAAGTACCCTATCCAACTTGTCAATTTTTAAATTTAATGCATTTATGAGGGTTTATAGGGGTTTAAACAGATGCGTTGCGATGCAAATGCCTTCACGTTCGACAAATTTGTTTGCGTCACGATGCAAGTGCCTAGGGTAGCTAGGTTTTCCTATTAACTTGCGCATTTGCGTGGGGAAACGATGCAATTGAGGTGATCCACGATGCATTTGCACTATTGTAATGCAATTTACAGGTTGAATGACGCAATTGAAAAACTGTGATGCGATTGCATGTCTGGCGACGCAAATGTTGTTAAGAAACGCAATTGCTAGATAAAATGACACATTTGATAAATTGTGACGCAATTGCCATGTGCAGAGCTGTAATTGACTAATTGTGACGTATTTGTGGTCAACGTGATGCAATTGGAGTTGACTAGAGTTGACTTTTGTTCACTTTAGTTTCAGATGCATTTTGATTTCAGTAATGCTGACCCACATGCGCTAACTCGTGTTTCTGTATGTGCAGATGCATTTGGTGCCAATTTACACATGCGAGTTTAGGCCGGAAACATACGCCTTTAGAGATCATTTGAGTGATAGGGAGAGGCAACACCTGATGTCATTGGGGTTGTACTATGCTACCTACATGGCCATTATTTGGGCAAACAGGGGTTTGTTGACAACTCTATGCGAGAGATGGCACTGAGAGACCTGCTCGTTTCATCTGCCTATAGGAGAGGCCATGATCACCTTAGAGGATGTGTACTACATAATTCACATTCCGATCCATGGAGAGAGGGTTGTATATGACCCGCACCGAGGGTGACAGACCCTATTAGATATGTATGAGGATGTCGGTGGTGCCTAGTTGGGTATGTATGGTTATGAGATTGGTTGGGATGTGGTAGCCGACCAGTTTCCCAAGTGGGATGCTATGCTGATGACATTGATTGTTGGATTAATTATTCTAGATCACCATGGTCATGGATTTCCCATTAGATGGGGGGATGTACTTGTCCATATGTGAGGATAGAGGACCATTTTTTCTTGGGGGCCTTGTTTGCTGGCCATGCTATATCATCAGCTGTATGAGGCCATCTATCATCAGGGCCATAGTATCAGCTGCAGGACTACCCTTCTGATGATCTGGGCATGGGAGCACATTCCCATCTTTTGACGACTAGTACAGATGTAGTAGCTGGGTGATGGGATGTCGTATGTCTACCTGTATGAGGGTACAGTTAGTCAGACTCATGTGGGGGATACTATTTATTGGCGTCATAGGATTGACACCATGATTAGATTTGTCTAGAGGCCTTACAGAGATTGTGCCTAGTGGCTAGATGAGGATGGCCATCTATAATTATGCAGAAAGTTTAGATACTTGATTGGCTGTATAGTGTAGAGTCAGCGTATCATAGAGATGTACCTACCCCAATGGGTACTACGATAGTTTGGAGAGCAGTAGGATGTGTCAGTAGGCATGACAGAGTATGCACGGTCTTCTAGGGAGACCATGTGGGGGCTGCTGATAACAGTGATAGTGGTTGAGCAACAAGTCGATGGTCTAGTTACAGTTTCGTGGATGTGGAGAGGGGGTCCAGAAGATCCAGGGACATCTTCTGAGCTTGATGCCTAGTGGAAGATTGACAACCCTATCCCTCTGATAGATCTAGATGGTCCGCCACCTATAGATCAGAGGTCAGTTATTCCATGGGTACCGAGGAGAGGCTGAGGTGGCAAGGATGGAGGTAGAGATGGTAGAGGGGCCGGATGGGAGAGATGGAGGTAGGGGAGATGAAGGTAGAGGAGATGGAGGTCGAGGTGGGGGAGATGATGGGGGTGGTGGAGGGGGAGGGGATGGAGGAGATGGGAGGGGTGTGAGGAGGAGGAGGGATGGCAGAGGGCAGAGGCAACCTAGGAGAGTTAGGAGGAGAGGGGGAGGTGCACCGTTGTCACTTATCCGAGAGGAGGGTGAGGAGAGAGAGATGCCTACCGAGCAAGAGGCAAGGTAGGAGATCAGAGGGGGTGAGGAGGAGGTAGAGGGGAGGGTTGAGGAGGAGTTCAGGGGTGGAGATGAGGAGGCATAGGTGAGGGTGGAGGAGAGGGAAAAGGAGGATCCATTTATCGGGGGACACCCTCTTGATATAGATGTGGAGGAGATCTGAGCTGAGGAAGAGAGGGATGAGGAGAGAGATGAAGAGGAGGAAGTGGAGGCTGAGACAGACTGGAGGCTACGGGAGTAGATGATTACTAGGGATGATGAGGGTGACAGATCACCCATTTTTCCTGTCAATGCTACTATTGATCAGAGGATTGTGGAAAAAAGCCTTGACAGCGGATTTACAGGTTACCTAGGTGGAGAGGGATTAGGCTGTCATTCGATGGTAGAAGTCAGACCGATGGGTCACTAAGTTTGCAGAGTTATGCTCAGGGCCGACAGGAGACATGGCCAAGGAGCTGGCCAAGATGGAAAAGAGTAGGGGGCGGTATAGGTTGCTATATGAGTAGGTGGTTCCCCTAGAGAGATGGGATCCAGGATTGTCCCGATCCTATAGTAGGACAGGCAGTGGCAACCGGACACACATCAGCAACAAATCACATAGCAGTAGTCATACCAGTGCTAGGGGTTCTACTACATCAGATTAGTCATCGGGCCAGAGGTCACATAGCTCTCACAGACACTCATTAGGCCACAACCATAGGTCAAAGAATGGGCACAGATCAGTGTCATCAGGACACCAGATAGAGCAGAGCCAACCTCATGTTACCGAGGCCTTGGGCTCTCAGAGTCAGACTCAAGACACCACTCCTATTCAGGTCACATTTCATGTGGTTGGTCAGCCACTTGCAGTTCACCTCCATGGGACGAAGGAGGGCCATCCTAGGACTTGCTTTTTAGACACTTGTATATTTTGATATTCGAGTCTGTGAGCTCCATTTTTGGGATATCATATGACTCTATCCTGTGACATAACATTTTTGAGATTATATATATGCGATGCAGTTTTGATGTCATCTATATGATTGTTATGTGTTATGGTATTCTAATGCTTTATCATATGTTTATGTGATTCTTTAATGATGCTATGAGTTGTATGGATATTATGCTTATATTTTATGAATGCAATTATGGATGTGGTTATGTATGCATTGTGTAATGTGATGATGATGTGATTCCTATGTGTTTATTTATGATGCCTATATGTTGATGAAAATGATGGTTTTATAATGGATGAATGGAAATGATAGCGTTATGTAATGTGAATTATGGTATTTGATTTATGTAGATGTGAATATGAAATGCTCATGCAATCATGTATGCAACTTTATTTTTTGTACATCACAGGATATCATCAAAGAACAAGAGAAAAAGAAGGTGAAGATTGATGTTAGTGCGAAGAAAGATATGCATGTTAGTGTGGAAATTAAAATCCTTCAAAGCTTTGCTATAGTACTCTCCTAGTTATTGCTCTTTAATCATCATTGGGCGAAAATTTCATGATGGCCAACAAACACTATGATATGATGTAGATCAATAGTGTGCAAGGTCAAACCATCACATGGATCAACAATCATAGACAAGGATGATCATGACTCATGCAAGGAACATAATTACCCCTAGTCACTTTGTCATGACCAACTACCAGAAAAACCAAACCAATCATGAGACTTTGTTGCTTCTCTAAATCATGACATTAGGACATCCTTGAGAAACTAGCCACATGATAGTAAAAAATAGACAGTAAAATCATTGTACTATGTCATTGTTTCCCTAAATCCTGAAGTCAGGAAATCCTGGAGAAAATTATAGCAAAGTGATTTTAAAAAGACAAGGATAATAATCATGATATGTCGTGGTTCCTAAGACATAAGGAACTAATATCATGATAATCATCAAAAGACAAAAAAAAGTTTGCCAAGTGTTTTAATGTCAAGTTTTGGAAAATGTCGAGTGATATCAAATTTAGGAAGGACACATCCTGAATGACATTGATATCTAGGAGATCAATCCTTGGAGTTAGGAGAATCCATCAAAATGCCAGATGATGATGAGGATGCTTAGGAAGGACATATCCACAAGTATAGAGAAATGATGAGAGTTGCTTTGCAGAAGGACGCATTTGAAGAAGAACCCAAAATTTTTCCATGGTAAATTGTCTTGATAGGATTTTGACTACATGTCATTGATGACATGCTGAATTGACTGAAAGTGTTGATGAAATAGATTTTCGATAGACTGATAGCTCGAGAATGACATAATATTTTCTTGATTTGAAGATAGATTGACGTGTGTGAAAATGTTGTACCATGAACCCTAATGGAATGACCTAGTGCGGCCTCAGGGGCTCATCAATTGATGGCCTTGCCTATGTCATGTACTCAGAGACCACGTAGTTCGACACGAAAAAAGACCTTGTCTAGAGGACATAATTTTGAATCATGATTTTATTGCGACAAACCTAGAATGATTGACCTAATGTCTCGGGGATTCAAAGATGAATCTTTCCTATGTAGCAAATGTGTAGAGACAACATAGTTTGGACATGGATCAAAGATTGATTGACATGACTAACTAGACTAACTAGATAGAGATTGACCTTGACTCTATTTTTTGGATTTTTCTCAAGAAATTTTCAAAATTTTAAGACTTTTTTCATGACTTTTTCAAATTTTTATGACTTTTTAAAGACTTTTTCAATTTTTAAATATTTTTTCAGGACTTTTTAAGAATGTAGGATCATGTGCGGCACCCACTGTAGTTATATGATAAAGGCCTTACCCCTAGACAGATTGATAATTATCCGAGTCCAAATGATATGGAGATAGGAAGACACCAAGAAAAAGGCAAGAATATGCAAGGGATGATGTCAACCAAATGTTAACCATGGTCGGAATCGACAGGACTTAGGACAAGGGTTATGAATGTGTTAGGCCTTTGTGATTATGAGAAGTGGATAAAGGTTGATTTAAGTAACAGTAGATGGCGAAGAAATGATTGAATATGCATGACGCCTATTTGCCAGGTTTTCACCATGGTACCTATCCAAAGCGCCTGTTTGCCAGGTTTTCACTATTGGATGAATTTATTTCTTTTTTACTATTTTTGCCATTTTTTGATTTTTTTGGTGTCACTAAGATGCCTGTTTGCCAAGTTTTCATCAAGGGATGATTTTCTTTTCTTCTATTTTTCATTTTTTTTGTGTTTTTAGGTTCTTAGCCTAGTTCTCTGATGCTATGTGTAGAACTTTCTCAGATGTAAGTTGTTGATGAGTTCTATTAACTATTCTCCATCAGGTGTGGCCAATTGATAAACTCCAAAACCAAATGCGACAGTAATGATATAAGGACCAAGCCAATTAGCCTCAAACTCACTAGGCTTTTCATGGTCCACCTGATTTATGGGGTTCTGCATGAGAACCAAGTCACGAATTTCAAACTTTCTCACCATTACTCTTTTGTTATAACTTCGGCAAAGACAATTTTGATATGCCTACAAATGATTTAAGGCATTTTTTTCGTCTTTCTTATAACATTTCTAGCTCATGTAGGCGAGTATGTTTGTACTCTTCATCATCAATCATTCCTTTCAAGGAGACTCAGAGAGAAGGAATTTTGACCTCGATGGGCAATATGGCTTCAGATCCATAAACTGGGGAAAATGGAGTGGCTCCAATGGGGGTATGAATGCTGGTACAATAGGCCCATAAAGCAGGATTAAGTTGTAGGTGCCAATCTTGGCCAGCGTCGTTGACGGTCTTCTTGAGTATGCGAAGAATTGTTTTATTTGATGCCTCAGCTTGGTCGTTACCTTGTGGATAATATGGGGTGGAAAAATGGTGTTGGATGTGGAATCACTCACAGAGTTCACAAACATCCTGATTTTCGAATGGACTGTCATTATATGTGATGATGGATTATGGGACACCATACCTGCAAATGATGTAATTTAGGATAAACTTGGATATTTGCTTTTCGGTGATGTAAGTGAGAGGGATGTCTTCAATCCACTTAGTAAAGTACTCAGTGGTGGTGATTATGAATTTATGGTCATTAGAAGATGATGGATGGATCTTACCCACGAGGTCGAGTCCCCATTGTGCGAAAGGCCATGGAGAAGTGATCGATCTGAGCTACTGTGTAGGTGCATGAATTAGGTCACTATGCACCTGGTATTTCTGACATGTTCTGACAAACTAAAGAGCATGTTTCTCTAATGTCGGCCAATAGTATCCTAGTCTGGTGACTTTTCGAGCTAACGTTGGACCACTTGAATGAGATCCACATATACCCTCATGTACTTCTTGTAATGTCATTTGGGCTTCATCAGTGTCGAGACAACGAAGAAGGGTGTTATCAAATCCATGGCGGTATAGGATGTCACTAAAAATGGTGTGTCTAGTAGCTTTTCAGATAAAGGATTTTCGTTGGTTGTTGGAAAGGTTGGGTGGTAGGGTTTGGGACTTAAGATAGTCATATATGTCCTAGTACCATGGCAAACTAGGACCAACAATCTCGCACACCATTTCTGACTTTGGAATATCATATGCAAGCATCAATAGTTGTTCCACTAAGAATTCAAATTGTGACACATTCTTAGGGATGTATAAGAGAGACCTAATGGTAGCCATTGCATCGGCTGCCTTATTTTGTGTCCTTGGGATTTGTTCAAATGTAATCATTTTGAAATATGTTAGGAAAATATCCACCATTTGTTTGTAAGGAAGCAAATTTTCATCCTTTGTGTCATAATCATCATTCACTTGGTTGATGACTAACTGAGAATCCTCGAATACGAGCAATGTCTGAATTTTCCATTTAGTTGCTGTCTTGAGACCTGTGACTAATGCCTCATATTTTACGATGTTATTTGTACAATGGAAGGAAATCCGAAATGATTTAGGAATTGAATCCCCTTGTGGTGTGATGAATAAGATGCCAGCTCTAGAGCTGTGACAAGTGTGGGACCCATCAAAGTATAGTTTCCATGGTAAGGCTGGTTCCGCGTGAAAAATGGACTCATCGGGAAAATCAGTTATCAGTGGATGAGTGGCTTCGATTGGTGCATCTACGAGCTGATTTGCTATTACTTGACCTTTTATTTCCTTGTGCTCCACATATTGTATGTCATACTCACTTAATATCATCACCCATTTTGCCAAATGCCTTGTCAATGCCGCCCAACTTAGAAGATAGTTTAGTGGGTCAATCTTGGCTACCAAATATGTTTGATGGCTCAACATATAGTGTCTTAGTTTTTGTGCTACAAAGACAACTACAAGGCATGCCCATTCAATGGTTGTGTAGTTGATCTCATATCCTATCAGTGTGCAACTGATGTAGTATATGGCTCTTTCTTTTTCTTCATGGTCATTTTGCACCAATAATGCCCCCAGTGCATTTGTTGTTGCAGAGACATAAAGGATCAATGGCTTGCCCTCAATAGGTGGAATCAACACTGGTGGTGTCAATATATATTCTTTAATTTTTTCAAAGGCTATGTGGAATTTATCCATCCATGCAAAAGGAATGATTTTGCATAACAAATATTGAAATGGTTGACACTTGTCTGCCAATTGTGTGATGAAACGATGGATAGACTGCAATCTTCCCTGAAGTGTTCACAACTCATTGATCCCTTTTGGTGGAGGCATGTCTATAATTGATTTTACTTTTGTTGGGTCAACCTCAATGCCTCATCACGAAACTATGTATCCCAATAGCTTTCCTGAAGTGACTCCAAAGACACATTTTTTTGGGTTCAAACGAACCTTGTAATCTTTGAGCCGTCTAAAAATTTTGTCCAAGACTTTGAGATGTTCTTTCCGTGTCAAAGATTTTTCCAATAGGTCATCCACATAATCTTCCATTAGGATATGCATCATGTCATGAAAGATTGTTGTCATAGCTCTCTGGTATGTGGCACCTACATTCTTTAAGCCAAAAGGCATGACATTCCAACAGTATGTTCCCCATGGGCAAGTGAATGTCGTTTTGTGTTGATCCTCTGTTGTAATTCGGATTTGGTTATATCCCGAGAAACCATCCATGAGGGATAGCATCTCATACCCTACTGTGAGGTCAAAAAGAATGTCTATATTCGGTAAGGGGAAGTCATCCTTTGGGCAAGCCTTATTCAAATCTCTGAAATTTGTGCAGATACGGATTTGTCCATTTGGCTTTGTGATAGGGACAATGTTAGATATCCAATCAACATAGTCTATTTTGCGCAACTTTTGTTTGACTAGCTTGATTCTCGGGATTAAAGGAAGATGATGTAAAACCAATTCTAGATCAAGGCTTGGCATGTTAGCATATGACCATGTGAAGTTAACTTTCCTGTCTGTGAAGAATTGTTGAAATTTGGGTTTTTCTTTATCTGACAATGATGCGGCCAAGAGAATCATTTTGGGATTCTCTGATGTGGCTATGTTAACTTCCATTGTGTCTTCAATGAGCATAGCTGATTTTTATTTTTTCATGAAAAGAAAGTCCAATCCTCCATCCTTAGGCACCTCAGAGAGGATTTCACCTTCGAAGAAATCCTTTGTTTCTACTATTTTGCTGTCATAAGGTTCCTTGTGGTTTTCACCTAAAGACATTTCTTTTTCTTTTTTATTCTCTGTATTTTTGCAACTGGAGGATTGCACAGTCTCCCTGAAATAAGCTGCACAATCTAGATCAATGGAAAAACCTATTTTGTGATCACCTCATGGAATACCTTCTCGGAGCCCCATGAATTCTACAATTGCCTCATCATTCTAAAAAATTTCCATCACTAGTGGATCTTATTGGTCCCAGACAATCAGTTGTGGGTAAACAAGGGGAATCCCATCATCAGTGTTGGTAAAGGATGGGGAAGATGTGGAAAATGTGCAAATTGAAGCCTCAAGGGTAAAGGCAAAGTTGTCAATTTCAACTTCCGTGTTAGATGCAATAGATGGACCATACTCCAAGTTAGATGAGTCAAATTCAAAATCATAATATGGGATAAAATTATCAACATCATGACTAGTGGTTGGCATTTTAGAAGTATGGATAGTGGGCTCTGATAAGTTAGGCTCATGGGTGGGCTCAGGAATGGGGTGGGATGATTCAGATATTACCGATGACACCTTATATTCTTCCGGATTCCAAGGAATGCTTACCCATTCCTTATTTTTGGAATGTCAGTCAATGGGGTCAATGTTATATTCTTGGCAGAATCATTCTTGAAAAGGGAGTTGACCAAGATCCAGGAATAGTTCGCCAATATCATACTCACTTAGGGTTTTTTCAGATCCCCATTCCCATTCATTTGAGTCAGTTTCGGTAAGGGATTCTTCACATGTCTCAACACTTTATGTAGCCATTATGTCCTCACTTGAAAGTTCATGGGTACATCGATCGTCAGTTCTGAATTGGTCAAACCCTAGCCCTATGTACCTCGGTCTTGCATTTATGATAACAAGTTCCCTCCTTCCATTGTTGGCCTTTCCAAGACCACTTGTGCCATCAAAACCTAGTGCCTTGTATATCTCATAGCCTTTTCCATTGAGATGCATTGGTAGTGGGGGTAACTCCTTTGGGCCTTTATAGATCTAGCTAGCTATGTCATCGATGACTTCATTACCCATATCGCCCCACAGTGTGAAAACACTTTTTGGTGGAACCTTGAAAGTTGTTTTGGGCTCAACTTCAAAACATGGTCTACCATAGACTTTAGGCGGCTTAGGTATTGTGGTGATAGAGTAAGCCGTATTCAATTTTAACTCTCCACAACCAAGGTCCTAAATTTGAAGGTCTTTACTTGGGATGGAGGCTGAGGAAGATGGTGCGGTAGAATTTGATGGAATGGATGATTTTGTGAGTGTCGATGGGTCAATATATTTGGATGAGGTGGAAGATGAGGCTTCCTGATTGATGGATACTTGGTGTTCAATAGTGGCTCGTAGTTTGGTACAGTATTGAAATGGATCGGGATCTCCTGGGATAGTGATCTCAGTACCATCAAAAGGGAATTTCAAGCATTGGTGGTATGTGGATGGAATGGCCTTTAGAGCCTGAATCCAGGGGTGACCAAGTAAGATATTATAGTGTATGTCATGATCTAGGACCTGACATGTTGTATCTATGATAACTAGTCCTACTCGGAGTGGAATTGTAATGACACCTTTAGAAGCGTGATCTTCATCATCGTATGCCTTGATGATGATGCTCTTGCTAGCATCTACACATGCGCCAGAGAAACCAAGAGCTTTAGCCAATTTTAGAGAGCAAATGTTCAATCCTACTCCTACATCTACTAAGACTTGTCTAACCTTATGCTTGTGGACAAAAATCTCGATGTGAAGGGCATCATTATGAGATGGTTTGGGCGAGGAATAGTCACTATCCAAAAAGGTGATGTGATGAGGTGAATTCAGATATCCGACCATAGTCTCAAAGTGGTTGACATCAATTTTGGTTAGGATGGATGAATCTTGTAGGACTTTATCCAAGATGGCCTTATGTGTAGGTGAAATACAAAGCAGTTCAAGAATGGATATTTGAGTAGGTGTTTTATTCAATTGCTTAATAATGTTGAACTCCGATTTTGGGTTTGACTGTTTGGAAAATGGACCAAGTATGGTGATTTTAGGTTGACGTGCAAAATGACCTGGGATAGTGACCTTGCCTTTACACATGGTGACATTGCATTCTGGGGCCTTTTTAATGGTAATGGTATTAACACATTTATCTTCATCAGCAGCATGAAGATTGTTAATATTGGTACCGCCGAGATAATTGTATGTAGGACGCACATTATTGTAGGCCAGACAGATGTGGTTGGCTTGATTGTTGGTATTCTTTGTGCTAGATGAGGAACCTTTACCATGATCCTGCAATGGGTTTTTATGGATAGTATGATTTGCATTAGATGTAAATGATTGAACACCTAACTCAATGGTGTGGTTCTCAATGAGGTCTTGTACTAGATTTTGCAATTGATGACAAGATGAAGTTTTGTGCCCTTTGGCACAATGGTAATCACAAAATGCACTGTCATCTCACCATGATGGCTTGAACTGACCAGGGTCATACGGTTTTGGCTCTTCCAACGTTATGACACTGTTTTGAAGAAGTTTCTTCAAGACAATTTCAATAGGTTCACCCAAAGGGGTGTATGCGTATTTTTGGAATTGTTGGGGTTGACACAACTGCCTTTGATTAGTTTGTGCATGATTGCTTTGGATAGCATTGGTAGTTGGTGCCGGTGTAGTTACAAATGCATTTTGATTTTGTACTCCTTTGATTGTGAGTACATCACCTATTGCATTGATGGTTTTTGCATCAACCACACCGTCATTTGTGATATGATTGTTCTTAACCCAGTATTTGGTTTTGTCATTTGAGCTACTTGGGTTATTATTTGTGGTGGTGTTGATGGTTTTTCCGCCATATTTTAATTCACCTTTGGCGATCAAGGCTTTCTCAAGTTGAACACCCTTTTCAACAAGGTCAACAAAGGTGGTGCAACAATGGACTTGTAAGCCATACCTCAGCGGTCCTAAGAGAGTTTTGACAAACATGGTGAATTTCTCCTTTTCAGGTATTTCTACTGAACATCTGCTTGCTAAGGTTCTCCATCTTTGAAAGAATGGAATATAAGTCTCTCTTGCATCCTCTTGGGTAAGTCTACATAAGGAGGCAATGTCGATATCCATGTCAATGTTATAGGCATAGTTTTCAACAAACTTGTTTGCCAATTCATCCCATGTTTTTATTCCCTTAGGCAATAGGGAGAACCATTCTAATGCATGATCTGTGAGACTTCTAGAAAAAAGTCTCATGAGATAAGTTTTCTCATATGCAATGTCCATGCAACTAGTGGTGAATTCTCTCATGTGTTCAATGGGGTTTATTTTTCCTTTGTATTTGGGAAAATGAGGTACCACATATCCATGAGGAAAGGGTGGCATATACAAGGTTGTGTCAAATGGATATGGACACAAATCATGTGACATGTATGACTTTTTTTTAGATTGTTGCAAGGTCTCCACTTGCATTTGAAGAGAAGCGAGTTGGAGTGTGAGCACTTCCACCATGGGATTGTTGGTAGCATCACACATGTTGATGATAGGGATAACTTGAGTTCCTAGCTGTTGTGATGAGATGTGTTGATTTGGAATTGGTTGTCAGTGAGCAAGATGAGTGTTTTGATTATGTGGTTTTTGGAAATGAGTGTTTTGATGAGGGATGTGTTGTTGTGTATGAACTTGAGAGGCATAAGTGGGGATGTGAGATCCTGCCATGTTGGATTGAATTTGAGGGCCTTGTTGATTTTGAGCATGTTGATGCCCAAATGGAGTGAAGGATTGAGGGCCTTGTTGATTTTAAGCTTGTTGATGCCCAAATGGGGTGAAGGATTGAGGGCCTTGATTGCCTTGCCCAAATAATAAATTGTGGCCATGAGGAATGTTGGTATTTTGGCCCATAGGAATATTGGTATTAACCTGTGAGGGATTAGGTTGGGTGCCTTGTATGACAACTCTTTGATTATTTCTCCCAAAAGGGTTGAATGAGTTAGTTGCCATAGCATTTGAAGAACCTAATAATAGGTTTGCTGATGTACTCATGGAACTAGATGTAGTTCCAAAGAGGTTTGAGGTGTTTGTACCCATTGTTTGTGAAGGGATGGTGGATTTTTGTTGGGGGATGGATTGTGATGTAGTGTTGGTTTGGGTAGATGATCCCCCAATAGATGTTGTGTTGGTTGTGGTGGTAGTATGACCAAGGGAGGTAGCATTGATGGTGTTGATGACATTTTGTGAAGAGACTGCCATGGAAGGATTGTGTGATGAGGGATTTGGAGATGTTGCTCTAAGGGTGTCAAGATAAAATCCCTTTGGTAACTTATCCCCTTGGTCAAGGAGCATAGATAGGAATCTAGAAGAATCGTTTAAGACTACTTGTTCCACAAAAGCAACAACTTCTGGGTGTTGGGCAGCAGCTAATAAGTCTTCTTCAAAGACTTCCCCATTTTGATCTCGTTGGATGAATGGTTCAAAAATATGTGATGGAGATGGTGGGATGTTCATTTTACTAAAAGGATTGATGTTGGAATTTCTCATGTCATAACAAGGATTGTTCATGGCATTAGGGAAGGAATCCATGCCAGTTGTGAAATCAAGAAAGTTGTTGTCTTGTCTAAAGGAATCCATGAGTCTTTTATTTTTCTGTAACCTAGTTTCAACCATAAAAGGTTTGCTCAACTTGGGATGATGGAGAGAATGATCTAAGTATGATACTGTATTTTTGGTTTCTTTGGATTTGTAAGGAATGCTATGAAATGCAAGTGAGACCAAAATGAGACTAAAGACTTTTGAATGCAAATGGTGTGACACTAAAATGGAGATGCTAAATGATATGCAACTAAAGGAGCCTAAGATGTACATACTATTGAGGGATCTAAGGAGGAAAACTTGAGCAAACAATTTTTTTGCAATGATTCAAGTTTGGAAGACCAATGGACTATAAAAGGACTACAAAGAGGACAAAGTGAAGTTTCCACACTAGACTATTGAGTGGGAAATAATTCACAAAAGTTTTGACAAAATGACAAAGGGTAATTGGGTCCAATAATAACCTACTATTGAATGCAAGGTTTTGACAGTGAATGGGAAGAGTCAACTCCTAAAATATGAAAAAGTAAGTGTCTAAAGAGATGGTGAAGTTACCAATGCAATCTAATGGACTAGAAATGGAAATGGATTCCTATTGTGATCCTAAAAATGATACCTATAATGTAATGTTTAAGGGAAGTTGAGAAATTCAGAGTCTGGTTTGAACTGTAACAATGAAGGAAGACTTTATTGAATTAAAGACAAGTTGTGGATTTTCAATTTTGACAGTGAGAAGGTGATTTGAAATTCTTTGCAAATGCATTGCAACGAATGTGGCACAACAGAGTAAATGCATGTCAGACTGAAAAATGCAGTTTTTGGACTAACAAATGCGACTGAGTATAGCGAATGCGGTTTGATACTAGAAAATGTGACGCAGTATAGTGAGTGCGGTTCAGGGTGTTCTGATTGCAGCTCATCAGAGCAAATGTGGCTTAGGAGGTTTCAAATGCAACCCATCAGAGCGACTGCAGCTCAAAATCTGGCAATTGCGGTTTGACAAAGCATTTGCATTGCATGAAACAATTTTTTTGGAAAAAGAAAACAGTTTTGCATATTTGACAAGTTTGGACCCAGATTGTTGATGTTCAATTTGTTGAAGTTTATTGATTTTGGAAAGACATAGAATCTATAACATTGAGTGTATGTTCAAGGATCGAGCATGACCCTTTTTTGTTTTCACTAGTATTTGAACAAAAAGACACTTCAAACAAACTCACTCTTAATAGTCAAAGGGTCATCATAGCAATCACAACCCATAGCTTAAAATTACATCGACTCACACAACTGTGTTACCCCCTAGAGAGCGCCTGTGTTTTTGTCTTTTCTAGGTGCGTACTCAAGGCTAGATTTCTTGATCCCTTGAGCAAACAATCCATGGCGATTATATGGTGAGTGTCTTGGGGATAGATTCTTCCCTCCCCTTGCACTATGATTGAAATAATGTCTGGATACTGACACGACTGGCTTTCTACACTATGGTTCATAGTAAAGGTTTCCGTTTGGCATGGCAATAGATAAAATCCCTTAGGAGACCTCCCAATCTTTAGAACAAAGATTTTGGGGATGGTTTTCTTGCCACTTCTGTTGAATATTGGTTTCCCCAAAAATCACTTTTGATTATAGTGGGTTGGAAAAACTAGCTTTGGTTGTTCCCACTTAGGTCGTTCCCATAGGGTGAGTACTTTTTCCCACTATGGCAATTTTCTAAAGGATTTAAAAAAAAAACATAAAATACATAAAGATAAAATGGGTAAGTTTAGTTTCTTGATCACCTAGTAAAGGGGAGAGCATATACCTATTACCCAACAAGCACAACAAACAAGTGGTTCAGTTTTAAATCCAAATGATGATTTTCTACACTAAGTGAAGATGTTGCTTCACAACAAGCATTGGATTCATTTTAACCAAAAATATAAAATTTGGTGACTATCCTAGGATTGATAAATTCCAGATTAAAGTGTCTATCCTAGGATAGGTTCATTTTAATCCCCATACATCAATAAAATAACTGGTCGTAGTCGTATCAGATCTAGATAACAATTTAATAATGAAAATAACCAGTCATTTGCGGTGCGAAATAGCAGATGCGGCTTGGAAGAGCAGATGCGGTTCAGGTTCTGTCAAATGCATTGCGATATGTCGAATGTGGTTTTTGTGAGCTCATATGCATTGCGATAGGTCGAATGTATTGTTCACAAGCGCAAATGCAAGGCGACAGAGCACTTGCATTGCATAGGATTGTGGTTGCATTGTTTCGTACTCCTGTACCATTAAAACAAAATCTGGGGCCGTATGAGAACCTGCAAAAACATGTTAGTGGGTCGGGTTCACCAATGTAATGATGTATATTTTCTACAAGGTCAAAACTGGGTTAGTAACAAATGCATATTAATAGAATCATCAAGCAATCAAATGCAAAGGAGAAATAATAAGAAACTAGAAAGAAACTAGAAAGGTCTCACCCATTTCTCTCCTCCATGGCTGATTTCCACTACACAACATGGGTTTGTTGTGATGAAGAGTGCCCTTAGATTGTGTGTGATAAAAACTCTAAAATGTCTAGTCCTAAGCCAAAATTTGAAGGATTTCTTTAAAAAACTCTAAGCAAAATAGAAATTTGATTCTAGTATGCAAGTTATTAATAAGCATAAAGATGATATGATAATAAGAGATGACAATAATGAGATTACCAAAATAATAAGAGATACCAAAAATGAGATCAAGATTGTCATTTTATAGAAAATGCAATCTTGAATGGATGGATGAGATGAGAGATTGAGAAATGCCCTAGAATCGAAGGTTAAGATTCAAAGTGACAACTCTCAATTAGGGTTAGGGCAACAATCCCCGAATGTATGGACAAGATTTAATTTAAGAAATTAAATCAATGGTGGAGAATAAACGCGACCTTGAGATGAAATTAGTATTAATCAAGAGATAAGGAGATGAGATTTTAGAAAATTAGTAATTTTAGCAATTACTTGATTTGTAGAAGAATATTTTCATTTTGAATTAAATTAATTCAAAATATGGATTTGTGAGATAATGAGTAATTGATTTTTGAAATTAATTATTAAAAGAGGAATCAGTTAACAAATTTGAAGTCATTTTTAAATAAACTATTTTATTTTAAAAAGAGGGAAATGTGACATAAGGCAATTACATAATTAATCATAATTATTTAATTTAGAAGAGACAGTTAATTAATTAAATAAATTAAAGAATCTATTTAATTACGAGAGGATTTAGGAATTAGTGACATATTAAATAAATATATTAAAATATATTTATTTAATAATCAGGAGGACATTAATGATAGGGAGTAATTAAATAAATGAGACTTTATTTAATTGTAAGAAGACTTTGATAATTAGTGACACATTAAATAAATAAATAAGATTTATTTATTTAATAATCATGAAAAATGAAAGATCATGAATTAATTAAATAATTATAAATTATTTATTTAATAGTTGAATGTGGGTTAGAAACATAATTACAATGTCATAATCATGTTAGGACGAAAGGTGGTAAAATGTTGCTTGCAGGCCTTGGTTATTTTTATTTGTCTACAAAGACAAACCACTCCGAAGGAGAAAGTTGGGTCAGCACTTCCTGAACAAACATGTTTCGCCCCTGCACATCCCCAAATGGTTACTGAAATGAGGGCCCCATTGAAGGTGAAATTCAGATTTGTTAGTTCTGTGTTCAAGGATTCTCTTGGATTCTGGACATTGTGCTTTGACGGGTCCAAATCCAAGCATGGGGATGGAGCGGGTTTCAAATTGATCAGTCATAATGGTAAGTCATACTTGACTGCTCATAGACTTTAGTTTTATTGCACCAACACCATACCAAAATATGAGGCCTTAGTCCTGGGCCTTCTGATGGCATTAAGAAAAGGTGTCAAAATGCTCCAAGTGTTTGGGGATTCAGAGTTGGTCATAAAGCAAGTTAGGAAGATCTATTCTTGTTATGATCGAAGACTCACCAACTATAGGCACCAAGTATGGGATATCTTGGAAGGACTGGATGCTTTCAATATCCAATTGATCCCTGATTCTTAGAATCATACTTCCAATGCCTTAGTATAGGCAAAAAGCACACTACAACCACTATCCCTATCGAGCCTCAAAAGATTCACATTGGAACTCACTTCCGTCCCATTAGTGTTAGACAACATAACCAACTTCCAGGTATTCAATGATGACAAGCACATCCTGGATTTTATCACTAGTTCAGATGTGTTTTCTACCCAGATAATCGATGAAGTTGAATCTCAAGAGGCTGACCTAGATATAGAGTGGATCATCAACCTAAAGACCAATACCATCCCTTGGGGGATGGTCCAATTAGAGAAAATATTTGACTTGGATCAGATCAGAGATCAAGATCAACAAGCTAAGAAAGATACCATCTGTGGCCAGTGTGACACCTACAACCTCAAAATGGCTAGAAATGCTAAGAACATGTTTATTGGTAAGGTGTGCACACTTGAGGAAAGAAAGGGTATAATTGAGGCTCTGCAGAAGTACCACAACGTCATTGCCTAGAGCTATGAGGATCTAAAAATGTATGATACATCAATTATCACCAAAACCATCCCTCTCAAACCAGATGTGAAGCCATTTTGACAGCAGCAATGCCCTATCAATGCTTTGTTGGAACCAATGATATAAAAAGAAGTACAAAATTTTTTGTCAGCTAGGATCACTTTTCCGGTTAGACATTCCACATGGGTGGCGAATTTGATTCCTATTAGAAAGAAAAATGGGGAAAACAGATTATGCGTCGACTTCTGCAACCTGAACCGAGCCTTAGAAAAGGATAACTATCATGTACCTTCATTAGATGAAGTGTTGTAGATAGTAAATGAATCTCAGATAAAGTCCTTCTTGGATGGATATTTGGGGTACAATCAGGTCATGGTATAGTACGAAGATTGACATAAAATGGAATTCACCACCAAATGGGGAACCTTCGCTTATAGATGAATGTCGTTTGGACTAATCAATGCTGGTGCTACTTTCCAATGCACCATGAATATTTCTTTCAAGGACTTGATCGACAAGTGCATAATCATCTACATGGATGATTTGACAGTGTTCTCAAAGCAGCGGGGTAATCATGTGACTAACTTATGCAAAGTATTTCAAAGATGTTACGAGTTTAGGGTCTCCCTTAATCCAAAGAAGTGTATCTTCAGTGTCACTGAAGGGAAGCTCCTTGGACATGTCCTCTTAGAGAGGGGAATTTCTATAGAACCCAAATGTATTCAATCAATCATGAAGATTCAGCTACCACGTAGCAAAAAGGAGTTAAAATCATTTTTCAGAAAGATCAACTTTGCTCACAAGTTTATCATAGGCTTCACGGAAATCATCAAACCACTCAATGCTATGCTAAAATAGGATGCCAAGGTTGAGTGGACCCCAAAATAAAAGCAGGATTTTGGGGAAATTAAAAGGGCAATTGTTGATGCCTCTATACTGGGAAAACCCAACTACCTGAAGCCCTTCTATATCTACTCATTCTTTTTAGATCATTTGTGTGCCAATATCTTGACACAGAAGGATGATGAGGGGAGTGAACATCCAATCACCTTCATGAGTACCCCTTTGAAAGATGTTGAGCTACATTATCACTGTGAACCCCTAAACTTGCAAATGCACAAGAACAACAAACACTATTAATGATAGATCAAAATGCATGCAAATATGAAGGATTCCCCATAAAATCCATCTATTCAAGCTAAAATTAGGAAAATAACAAAACTTTAAATAACAATGAAAGCAATCCTAATTAAGCTAATAGCATGATGATCTTGTGGGGGAATTGGTGCCAATGAGGTGTTGCAATTGGCCCTTTCCAAATTCCTAAGTAGCAATTATATGTGAATCTAGAAATGGTCAAATCTCCAAAGAGATTTGAGCATAACCTTGGTGCAAATGTGAAAATATGATGAATACTTGGATATGATGAGCAAAATTAGTTCTCAATTGTAGAGAGTAACTTTGCATATGAATTGTGGATGAAGATTGAGAAGAGAGGTCTCCAATTTTTAGACTTCTATTTGGAAGAAGTGAGCAAGATTGAGCAATGTGGGACAAAAGATAATCCAATGGTGTTGTGCCACTTGTCCACATGTGATTGGATGAGGAATGAGCACATTTTGGCCAATTTGCAGGATAAATGCATAAATTTGAATTTGAAATGGAGAGTTGACTTGTTGAAGGGGGAAGAGAAGTGAAGTAAATGTCACTTGGCTCAAGGTCAAGGACATGTAAGAGGCATTGAATTCCTTGTTGGAAGGACCAAGTCCACTTGGATTTTTGAATTCAAATGAGAGAATATTCCCTTTTGATGCTTTGTGAGGGAAAATATAGAATTAAATAAATCAAAGTATTTGATTTATTGTGCAACTTGCATTCTCTAGAGAATTTTAGTGAAATGGGTTAACTTAATCATGGTTTTGATTAAATTAATGAAGAATTAGGTGATGTGACAATTTAAGACTTAGATTTATGACTTGATTTAAGTCAAGAATTGAGAGGAAATGATCTATTAAATAAATGATTTGATTTATTTAATTAAGAAGGAATATGTTAGATTAAATCAAATAAGGTTTACTTTATTTAATTTAATAGGAAGACTTTAGAGATTTTAATTAAATAAAATGATTTATTTAATTAAATAGGGATGCAATGGTTTATTAAATTAAATGATTAATTTAATCATTGAAAAAGGAAGACTTAATCCAATAAATAATGATTTATTAAATTAAGAGATAGAATGTGATGAAATGCTGAGAATGTGATTTAAGAAGAAACATTGTTAGTAATCAGGATCAAGTGTGCCAAAATGAACTTGTACATTTTCCATGTCTACATTTTGCCCCTCTTTGAAGCACTGCACTTGTTGCATTGATTCAAAGAATAAACTGTTGTGATCAAAGGTCCAAGATTTTTTAAAAAATTTCAGATGCCCCACTGCTGCCCCAGTGGAAGGATATTGCTAGATATTGCCCCCTCGAGAGATCGGATGAAAATTTTGATTTTTGGATGATCTCGCAAAAAAAAAGATGACAAGGTGCTCAAGAGGCCATAAATTCCCCAGGATGCTAGAAAAATGCATTAAAATGCTAGAAGCGATGCAAAATGACTCTCGGTTGGACAGAAATGGGTTCAGGGGACCAAAACTCTAGCTAGAAGGTCAAATTAGGTCAAGAAACCCTAATTTTTAGGCTTAAATAGACCTAGAGGGGTCATTTTCAAATCATTTGCAATCTTAGCCTTTGGAAAATTTCACATTTGAGCTTTGAGTCTTGGTCGAAATGGCGCAACAATAGCTTCACAGGCACGTGTTGGAGAGGTTCAGACACACCAGCAACAAGCCGACGTAGGACTCGTGGTATGTACCCCTATCCAACCTTCAAATTTATCGTTTTACATGCATTAAATAGGGTCAAAGTCCTGTACAAACTGCGCGGTGCTATATGGCACTACGAAAAGTGCCTTATCTCAATTGCGTGGTCCCCTTTTGCATCGCATATGCGATTTGCGTCGCGTGGGCCACTTTGCAAATTAGGGTTTAGTTGACCAAAAGTCCGCTATGTGCCCCTACTCCACCGTAAAGCGTAGTTAGGAAATTAGGGTTTTCCCTAAGTAGGACCGCATAGGCAAAGTGCACCGCACAGGCCTCTTTGAGACTACTAAAATGTGAAACTCCAATGTGGTGGTGCAGTTTGGAACTTTCCAAACTGGGCCACACCCACAAACAGCGTCGCATTTGCCAGTTTAGGGTGAATTTTAACGCGAGATGCAAATGAAACTTTTTTCTTTTATGACGTGATGGCCTTCCCTGTGCAGGAGGAGCCTGGTGTACTTTACTCGCAGGAGCACCAATGGCTGATGCTTAGCAGAGTAGGGGATATGCATGAGTTTGTCCAGGAGCACCTTGGTTCCCTTGGTCTCTGGTATGTTGTGTACATCCCTCCCATTCGAGCTCACCTAGGTATCCTTACAGCTCTGGCGGAGAGATGGCATAGTGAGACTTCCTCCTTCCATCTTCCTACTAGTGAGGCCACCATCACTCTTGAGGATGTATGGCGCATCCTCTGATTGCCTATTCATGGGACCCGAGTCGTCTATAATCCGGATGCTAGCAGAGAGCCTTGTTACGGGGTTATGGAGTTGGATGAGATTGAGTTTTGTGATGGTCAGATCAACTTAGAGCTATACCACATCCCTGTGCACATGTACAAATTGATTATTGCCGCTATCATCTCAGGCCTTGTAGTACCTGATTGGTAGGGATGATACTTTAGTCTAGGATGGGGACTAGCATGGGATTAAATGGTTCACCGTAGGGAGTGCTTCGCTTGGGGACCGGTATTACTAGCGTCCCTCTATAGGGGTCTTCATGAGTTTGCTTATTTGGACAACATGTCTATCGGGGCTGGAGGTACCTTACTGCACATCTGGGCATGGGAGAGGATCTCGGTGCTTCGCCCGGATATCACACCAGTTCTTCTGGAGAGAGATGATCCCCTTGTTTGGTGGTACGGTGGGGCAGTGATGCACTTTTCTTTCATTGGCATAGGTGGTATTCCATACTGGCAATGAGTTCTCGATGAGATAAGAGAGTTCGTCTAGAGACCATGGATGGGTGTTGGTCCATGGCGAGATGATGATCAACAACTCTTCATTGCCCGCATGATAGATTGATGTAGGGCCGAGCACACCATGATTGAGAAGTATCTTCTAGATAGGGTTGCTAGTCAGTTTGAGGAGGTACAGGACAGGCCTGATGACTAGTATGTGGCCATCTTTGCACATACGACCAGAGAGATAGCACGGGGCTAGCCCATCCCGATAGCCAAGGCGATGTCCTCATTTAGGTAGTTAGTGGCTTGATCATGGCCATATGATCAGGGGACGAAAGATGCGGGGGTCAGTCTAGCTTATAGGGCATGGTTCAGACCTCCACTCAGATTGACAGTTCCAGGCACACTTGTCCCATGACGCAGATGTAGGGGTCGGGTAGCTGGCAGAGGGTGGGGCAGAGGATGAGGTGGGCCACCTCCTCATTAGACACCTCCTAGGGACGCGACACAATAGTCACCTATCCGAGTAGGGGAACATCCTCAATAGCAGCTAGCACAATAGCCAACAGGGCAGCCAGCAGGGTAGCCAGTGGGACAGCTAGCAAGATAGCCAACGGGACAGCCAGCAGGGCAGTTCGATCACTGAGATGTGTTGATTCAACAACTATAGGGGAAGGTACAGGCTCTGATTGCAGAGAGAGACTGGGCACAATCCAAGAGGGATCAGGATATAGGCCAGTAGAGACAGTTAGAGAGTGCATCATCCTCATCCCTAGGTCAATCAATCGATATTCATGATTACAGAGAGGCCATCAGAGAGGCCGAGTACTATCAGCAGCATTACCGACAGGTAGTACCATCAGGGAGTAGAGTGCCAAACTTTTCTCAGTAGATAGGGAGGCAACCGACAAAGGCCCATGGTGAGAGACATGATGGGGAGGGCAATAGTCAATAGGGCCCATCCCCCTCTTGATCACATGACAGTTTGCTTCATTTTTTATATATGGGCTACAATATTTTGGCCTTATTGTATTATGTATTCGATGTACATTTGATCTGATTTGTTATTATAACAATATTTTTTGATGATATATATGAGATGATTCACCATTTTATGATATTTATGGTGCACATGTATGATATGCGGATGTATAATATGCAAATGTATGATGCTATGAGATGTTTCTATTCTTATTCTTATGTGATGTGATGTATTTGATGGATGCATTTCTTTTTGTATATTTTTCATGTTTTAATGATGTAATGCATATTAATGATGGTAATGGATGCAAATGGTAATGGTTGCAAATGATAATGGACATAAATGATTATGTATGATGTAATGTTGTGCTTAAGATGTTTAGAATAACAACTTTTAAGATAATGATATGATTCCATGTGTTTTAATGCTGATGATCATCTGGATGCAGGGTGTATGCATGGGCCATGCTTTGATTACTGTTATGATACCATGTTAGTGTGGAAAGAAGGTAGAAGAAACATAGATTTAATGAATTAGTTAGGATGGAGATGGTGATTTGCATTGCTAGGAACTGAGATTTTCAAAGGGTCAATTGCATTATGTTTGATAACACACATAGGTACAATGCATCAAGGTATAAAGGACCAGGATGGCATGGTACCTAGTGTGATGGACTCTAACTCCACAATCAGATAGGAGTATTCTTGTTCACACTTAACATACATACTTCATTTGGGATGTAGTTCAGACATTCTAAACATCTCAGACCAAAACATAGAAAAACAAGCTTTCCTATGTGGTCAACAAGATACCTAAAATATCCTACCTACAAACCAAACAAAACATGTACAACTAATTTATTTTACAAGCATATCCCACAAGCATAGCAGATAAAAAGATAATGATCATTGCCCCATTCCTTTCTCTCTAAGCCTATTTTGTTTAGGCATCATCGAGAGGTCCTTGGAATGAGCATAATATAAGTCAATAAAAGACCAAATAGAAAAAACCAAACAAGCTAATGTTCTTCATACCGCTAGCCAAGACTAACTACTATGAGGATTACCTGATGCTTATGTCCATTGTAGGAAAGCTTCATCCTAGGACATGTAGTGATCAGGGTTTTGATGGGACCGATTGGGTGATAAGCTATTGATACTCCGAGTTGACCAACTTGCTTGCTTACTGACTTAGACTTCTAAGACTTTTGACGGTTGAGCGTTCACTTTAGGACTTGCTAAAATTGCTTTTGACTAACTCACCAAAGGGTGAAAGTGACGATTGCTTTATTATGAGTGATGACAAATCATGGGTGAAAGCGAGATGAAATGGATGCACCATTTTGGTTTTTTCAAATGTTTTGAGGCTGTTTTTGGTATTTTCACATTTTTCAATGTTTTTTGTATTTTCAAGATTTATGACGAATAGACTAACTTAAAGACCTATCCTAGGGGTCTCGGGAGTTGATCCATAGATTAGCCTTGCCTACGTTATATACGCAGAGACCACATAGTTTGACTAACAACAAACTTGACTCAATGATAAGATGGACAAACGGATTACCATTTTATTGCTGAAAGGACTGACTTAAGATGCAGACTAGATGGGAAAATGGATTGCCAATGCAACACATGCCTAAAGGACTGAACCTAACTGTGTCAGGGGATGATCAAAGATCAACCTTTCCTACTTTCAAGCTCGGAGATGATGTAGTTCAACAAGGTGAAAGACTGGCAAGACTTAATGATGAAATTTTTGATGATTTTATGATATTTCCACATGTTTTTGGATTTTTTGATTTATTTGAAGAAGATCACGAGAATATACACGAATCTGATCTGATGTTGATAAAGGAACATGCCCCTAGCGTGGTGTGATAGACTAATTCAATAAAGGCAAGACAAATTGACCTTAAGAATGTCAAGTAGTTCCATGGTGGAATATGGTATGGACACCAGCTCAGGCTATGGTATGGATGCGAGTGGATGGGTGGATGGATGATTTATTGAGATGAGATGGAATGAGTGAGTTGTGCAGATCCTGGTAGATGGGGGTTTTTTATTTACACTTGGTGCCTGTTTGCCAAGTTTTCACCAAGGTACTTGTCCAAAGCGCCACCGAAGTGGTTTTCACTAGAGGACAAATTTTTTCTCTTTACTATTTTTAATCCTTTTTCTAATTTTCTTGGATTTTTTCAATTTTTGATTTTTTTCTTGTCACCAAGATGCCTGTTTGCCAGGTTTTCATCAAGGTGACCATTTTTTCAAGACTTTTTCTAATTGTTTTTGTATTTTCTGCTTCTATACCTTGCAAGTTCTTAGGCATAAAACTTTTTGAGGTGAGAGCTATTCATGGGCTCTTGTAGAGGCTCGCCCTCTGGTGTCAACAGCTGATATGCTCCCGATTTGTAACTTGCAGTAATGATGAAGGGTCCCAGCGAATTGGGCTCTAACTTTCCTTTTGTATCCGGGTTTGGCACATTCTTTTGGTTTTCTTTTAGCACAAGGTCACCAACTTGGAAAGTGCGTTGCCTGATCTTCTTGTTGTAGCTCCGTTTCAGGCGATTCTGGAAGACCCGTAGATGATTCAAGGCATCCATGCGTCATTGATCTAGTAATTCTAGCTCATTCAGTCTTATAACCCTGTATTCCTCATCTGTGATGAGGTTTTACAGTGATATCCTCAGTGACGGGAGCTCGATCTCAATAGGGAGAATGGGTGGCACTTGTTGGCATGCAGATGCTGGTGCAGTAGGCCCATAAGGCATGATTTAGCTATAGATATCAGTCACGACCAAAGTCATTGACTATTTTCTTGAGGATTTTTAGGATGGTTTTATTTGTAGCTTCGGCTTGGCCATTGCCTTGTGGATAGTATGGAGTGGAAAAGTGGTGCTGGATTTTGAAATTTTCACATAAATCATAGACATCCTCATTCTTGAAGGGCATCTCATTGTCAGAGATAATTGATTGGGGAACACCGTATTGGAAAATGAGGTAGTTTAGGATGAACTTGGATATATGTTTTCCCGTGCTGTAGGTCATGGGAATTGCTTCGACCCACTTTGTGAAATATTCAGTGGTAGTGATAATGAGCTTGTGGCCATTGGATGAGGTGGGTTAGAATTTACCAATGAGATCGAGCCCCCACTGTGAAAAGGGCCAAGGTGTAACAATGGGATGTAGTTCTTGAGCTAGTGCATGAATAAGGTCTCCATGTTGTTGGCATTGCAGGCATCTTCTGACAAAGTTATGTGCCTCTCTCTCCATTGTCGGCCAGTAGTACCCGGTTCTCAGCAAATTTTTAGCCAAGGTCATACCACTCGAGTGCGAATCGAACGTGCCATTGTGTACCTCAGTTAGAGCAGTCGTGGCCTCCTCGGGTTTTAAACAACGTAGCAAGGTTCCATCAATACTTCTACAGAAGAGGGTCTCTCCTAGGATGATGAATCGTAAGGCCTGTGAACCCCTAAACTTGCAAGAGCACAAAGACGTCAAACATTGTTAGTGTTAGATCAAAATGCATGCAAAGATTTGAAGGATTCCCCATGAAATCCACCTATTTAAACTAAAATTAGGAAAATGAAGAACATAAAGCATGAAACTTGAACTAAATCCTAATTAAGCCAATAAATTAAAGATCTTATGGGGGAATTGGTGCCAATGATGTGTTGCAATTGGCCCTTTCCCAATTCCTATAGTTGCAATGTGGATTGATGAAGAAATGGTCAAATATCCAAAGAGATTTGAGCATAACCTTGGTGAAAATGTGAAAATGATAGGAATGTATGGATGAAAAGAGCAAAATCAGTTCTCACTTGAAGAGAGTAACTTTGCATATGAGTTGTGGATGAAGATTGAGGAGAAGGGTCTCCAATTTATAGATTCAAATCTTGGAAGAGATAGTGGAAATAAGCAATGTGGGACAAAAGATAGTCCAATGGCATTATGCCACTTGTCCAAATGTGATTGGATGAGGAATGTGCAAGTTTTGGCCAATGTTCCAATAAATGCAATTAGGTGGCATTTCAAATTTGAGAAATGACATGTTGAAGAGGGAAAAGGAAAGAAGTTAATGTCACTTGGCTCAAGGTCAAGGACATGTAAGAGGATTTAAATTTCTTGTTGGAAGGACCAAGTCCACTTGGCCTTTTTGAATTCAAAAGAGGAATATTCCCTTTTTGATGCTTTGTGATGAAAAATAGAGAGTTTAGTAAATCAAATAAATTGATTTATTGTGCAACTTACATTCTCTAGAATATTTTAATGAAAGAGATTGACTTAATCATGGTTTTGATTAATTTAATGAAGAATTAGGTGATGTGACAATTTAGACTTAGATTTAGGAATTGGTTTAAGTCCAAAAAAATGATTTATTAAATAAATGTTTTGATTTATTTAATCAAGGAGGAATATGTTATATTAAATCAAATAAGGTTTAATTTATTTAATTTAATAGGAGGAATTTAGAGAATTTAATTAAATAAAATGATTTACTTAATTAAATAGATATGTAAGGTTAATTAAATTAAATTGATTAATTTAATCGTTTAAAGGAGAAGACTTAATCCAATAAATAATGATTTATCAAGTTAAGGGATAGAATGTAATGAAATGCTGAGAATGCGATTTAGGAGGAAATGTTGTTAGTAAATTGGGATCAGGTGTGTCAAAATGAATTTGTACTTTTTCCATGTCTACAAAGCCCTTTTGACAAAGGTTCGCTTGAGGTTCGGGGAAATGTCAGTTGGGAGGATTCCTAATCTTAGGTAAGTGTATATGTCATGGTACCAAAGATCACCAGGACCAACGAGTTCACATGTGTATTCTGACTTTGGTACCTTGAATGTGGGTATGAGAAGCTGCTCTACCAGGAATTCATGTTTCGAGACGTTGTGAGGGATGTCTAGTAAGGATCCAATGGTTTCCATTGCATCTGCTGCTCTGTTGTTTGCCCTTGGTATTTGCTCAAAAGTGATGTCAATGAATGATTCTTTGAGGCTTTCTACCACCTTTTTGTATGGTACGAGCTTATCATCCTTAGTTTGGTATTCACCATTGACTTGGCTGATGATAAGTTGTGAGTCCCCATAGACCTTTAATGCCATGATTCACCACTGAACTGCAATCTTGAGGCCTATGGTCAAAGCCTCGTATTCTGCAATATTGTTGGTATAGGGGAATGCTAGTTTATATGATCTAGGTATGCAGTCTCCTTGCAGGATGATGAAAAAAACATTGGCTCCTGATCCATGTTGCATGTGGGAGCCATCAAAGTACAATTTCCAGTGGTCGGCTGCACCGAGGTTGAAAAGGGACTCATCTGGGAATTTTGATACAAGCGGGTTGTCTGTGTAGAGGGAAACTTCTGCTAGCTGGTCTGCAATAACTTGTCCCTTTATGGCTTTTCATTCTACATACTCAATATCATGTTCGGACAATATCATTACCCACTTAGCCATTCTACCTGTAAGCATTGCTTTTGACAATAGATATTTTAGAGGGTCTATCTTGGCAATCAGCTTGATTTGGTAGGCTAGCATGTAGTGTCAAAATTTCTGGGTTGCAAATACCAGTGTCAGGAAAGCCTTTTCTATTGATGTGTAATTGAGCTCATGCCCCACCATTCTTCTTCTGAAATAGTAGATGGCCCACTCGGTTCCCTTTTCATCATGTTGGGCTAAAAGGGCACCAAGGGTGGCTATTGTTGTTGAGATGTATAAGATTAATGGCTTCCCGACAATTGGTGGCATCAACACAGGTGGTGTAAGTAGATATTCTTTAATTTTGTTGAATGTTTGCTCGCACTTGTCGTCCCACCTGAATGTGACTCCCTTGTGAAGCAGGTGTGAATAGGCGATCTGTTTATTTGCTAGCTGTGCTATGAATCTCTGGATGGACTGGAGTCTACCTTGTAATCCTCTGAGTTGCTTTAATGTTCTTGGTGCTTCCATTTCAAGGATTGCTTTTACCTTTGCAGGGTGCACCTCTATCCCTCTCATTGAAACTATGTATCCCAACAACTTTCCTGATTGTACCCCAAAGACACACTTCTTTGGGTTGAGTATGACCTTGTATTGTTCTAGTCTATCAAATATTGTACTTAGAGTTTCTATGTGATTCTGCCTTTGTTTTGATTTAGCCAATATGTCATCCACATAATCTTTGACTGTTTTATGAATCATGTCGTGGAAGATCAACATCATGGCTCTTTGGTATGTAGCTCCTGCATTTTTCAACCCAAATGGCATCACATTATAACAGTAGGTGCCCCAAGGACATGTATAGGCTGTCTTATGTTGGTCTTCCTTTGCTATCATTATCTGATTGTACCCTGAGAAACCATCCATTAGGGATAGCATCTCATGTGTGACTGTCATATCCACTATCATGTCAATGTTGGGTAGTGGAAAATTATCCTCAGGACATGCTTTGTTTAGGTCTCTGAAATCTGTGCAGATGCAGATGCCCCCTTTTGGTTTTGAGACAAGTACAAGATTTGATACCCATTCTGGATAGTCAATCGGGCGTATGAAGCCAACATCCAAAAGTTTCTGGAGCTCAATTTTGATGAGCAAGGCTATTTGTGGGTGCATCTTCCTTAGCTTTTGTCTGACTGGTTTTGCTCTAGGGTAAACAACCAAATGATGAACTACTATTTCAGGATGCAGACCTGGCATGTTAGAATAGGTCCATGCAAAATTTTCCTTTCTTTCTTTTAGGAATGCTGCCAATAGTTCCTGTTCTTCTACCTGGAGAGACTCTGCGTAGAAGGTGATTTGTGCTTCTAATTTTGTTCCTAAGTTGACCGGGTTGCACTGTTCTGTTAATACTGCTGATTTCTCCTGATGTAGAGTAGTAGGGGGAGATTGAATCCTTCATCCTCTGATGCCTCAGAGATGTTTTCACCATTGGATGCGTCCTTTATTTTTACCATTTTATGGTTAGAGAGTGCCACAGTGTGGTTTTCACTCAATAAATCTGAGCTTATTCTTGATATCTTTCTTTTGCGACTAAAGGACTCAATTGTCTCCCCATAGTATGCTTGTGTGTCCAATGTGATTTTGAATCCAGCCTTGTGATCCTCATAAGGAACTGTATCCCTTAGTCCCATGAATTCCAAGAGCGCTCATCGTTTTTGAACGAGTCTAGAATCAGTGGTCCCCGTTGGTCGTGATCGATGAGTTGGGGGTGTACTAAGGTGATTCGGTGGGTTGGTTGGTTTGACTCAGCTGTGTAGGCATTTATCATTAACAAGGTGGAATCCTCAAAAAGCCTAGGGAGACCTACTATGGTATCATCATCATCACTACTAGGACAAACATCAGTGATGTCAAACGTGTAATTATCGAGTGGGATACCTAAGCAAACAGGCAGTCTAGGAGTGGTTGTTGTTACCTAAGGAGAGGACCTGGCTGCTCTTCTAGGAGTACCTTTGCCACGTACGGTTATACTCAGAGGAGTATACCCAAGGCCAAGGTTTTGCATTCTTCTTTCTACAATGATGGGCTCCAACCGTCCATCACTATTTCTTCCTAGGCTCTCATTCCTGTTATAGCCCATACCAAACATCATTCGTAACCCTCTGTTAGTTTCCTCCATGGGTAAGGTGGGAGTGGGTCTTTCATCTTGGTATAGTATGTTTGTGATGTCCTCTTCATCCACATTCTCCCGACTAAGATCCCCCCAATGGTGGAATCCAGAGGGTTATGCTCTAATAGTGCGGACAGGTGTTTGAACTGGCTGGGGTTGTCCATGCGACCTAGGAGATTGTGGTAACTCTCCTATAAAAAATGCATTTCTTTTCAATATATAATCACAACATCCATTATCCTGGATCATGTTCTTAATCTCAGATATGTCAGGGATGGTGGGTGTCTCTGTTGCAAAAGTGGAGGTGAGATTGGCTGGGTCTATGTATGAAGTAGATGGTCCTTCATCATTTTTGGTTACTTGGGGGATCTTATAAAACTTGGCTTCCAAGTTTTTGCAGTAAGCAAAGGGTTCAGGATCCTCATATATAGTGACCTCCCCATTCTGATGTGAGAACTTGATGCATTGGTGATAAGTTGAGGCCACTGCCTTCATTCCATGTATCCACGGGCGTCCCAGGAGGATGTTGTATGGTAGGTCAAGGTCGAGGACCTGACAGGTGGTTTCCATAGTTGTCGGCCCACCTGGATGGGGATTTTGATAGTGCCCTGAGACACTCTTTCTTGGTCATCATATGCCCTTATTGTGATGCTTTTGTTCTTATTGATGGAATCCTAGGCGAATCCCAATTCCTTTATGATTTTTAGAGAACAAATATTAAGGCCCGCACCTCCATCTACCAGGACTCATTTGACTTTCCTTTTGTGGATTAGGACTTGGAGGTGGAGTGCATGGTTATGAGATGGTTGCAGAGGGAAATCTTGATCTGAAAATGTAATGAGATTTTGGGTAACGATGTTACCCACCATAGCCTGAAATTGCTCTATGTCGAGGGTGGTGGCAATGGTAGACGCAACTAGTGCTTCATCAAGGATCTTCCTATGGGCGGCGGAGATTTTCAATAGTTCCATGATGGAGATTTGGGTAGGTGTTCTTTTCCACTAGTCAATGACATTGTAATCATAGGGGATGGCCTTGGTAATGGAAATGGGGGTCTTAGCAGGTGCCCCAGTGATGGTAACCTTTCCTCCTTGTGTGGTGACTCCACAGTCATTGTTGGCTCCGTTGATATTTATGATGGTGACCATTTTGTCGACGCATCCAACTATCTCCTTGTATACTAGATTAACACTAGCATACTTTTGCTTGCCCTTACTATTTCCTTGATTATTTCCTTGATTGTTCCCTTGGTTATGGTTCGACATCGGATTCGTGTATATTTTCAAGTCTTGGTTTCTGGTCGGCTGCTTGATGTTGATGACCTTACCCTCAATGAGGTCTTGGATGATGTTTTTGAGTCTCATGCAATTGGTGGTGGTGTGTCCTTTGACTTTGTGAAAGTCACAAAGGAGGTTCTCATTATACCACGACAGCTTGGTCATGGGTTCTGTGTACTGCTCAGAATTAGAGATTTTGATTAAATTCTCTTTGACCAACTTCTTCACTATGGACTCAATCGATTCACCAAGAACCGTGAACTTCCTCTTGGGGGGATGATTGTTGCAGGGAGGTGGTCCTCCTTGATTAACCAAATTGTTGATTTGATTGGTGGAAGATGGTTGTGGCTATGCTACTATCACATTAGTCTGCACATTGTTGTGATTATGATTTTGTGGTTGATGATGGTTTTGGGTATTCTGCTTAGGGGCACTGATGACCACTTTATCATTGACCACGTAGTCATTCGTGATATTTTTGTTCCTCGACCATGTTCGAGGTTTATCATTGTAGTTGTTGGAGGGGCAGTTATCCTACGGTGGAGTGAATGTTGGTGCACCTCCTCGTGCAGTAAGGGCTCTTTCGATGTTGAGCACCTTTGGGATCAGTTGATCATAAGATGTGATGCACTACATTTTCAAGTAAAACGCCAAGTTTTCATCTAGATTGGATATGATGGTGCAAAATTGTTGTTCTTCTGGCATGGTCCACTTGCTCTGATTGGCCTTGGATTTCCATCTTTGCAAGAAGGATGCGAATAGCTCTCCTTTTCTTTGTTTGAGTGCAGACAGTTCTTCCAAACTAACATCCACACCCATATTGAAAGCGTAATTCTTAAGGAAGGCTTCCACGATTTCCTTGAATGTTTTAATGCCCATGGGTAGGTGAGAAAACCATTCCGTGGCTGGACCAGTCAGGCTACAAGGGAAGAGTCGCATTAGGTACGTGTCATCATATGCGACCTCCATGTAGTGCACTTGAAATTTCCTGACGTGGTTTTTAGGGTTACTCGTTCCATTGTACTTGTCAAATTTGGGGATCTCGAATCCCTTTGGGAACGGTATCATGGTGAGGCTTCTATCAAAATGGTAAGGGCATAAGTTCCCCCATGTCCTTGTGGTTTTTCTTGCTTGTAAGTCTAACACTTTATGTGAAAGCAGTTTGATTTGTGTTGTGACATCTTTGCTTGGATCGGGAGGTGGGATGAATGAGTTATGAGGTGTTCGAGGTGTTTGATGGGTGGGGAGAGTACTAGTGGGCATTTGATGCAAGCTCAGTTGTGCATTCAAAGCCTGATGGTATGCCTGCATTTGCATCAACAAAGCTTGTTGTTGATCTTGTTGTTGTTGTTCCAACAACGCTTGTTGTTGGTCCATCTGTTGTTGTTCCCAGGAAGCCTATTGTTCATCAATCTACTGTTGTGCTAGTAAATCTTGTTGTTGGTCTAGCTGCTGTTGTGCCAACAAAGCTTTTTGTTGGTCGAGCTGTTGTTCTGCCAACAAAACTTGTTGTTTAGCTTGTTGTTGTGCCTGAAAATCTTGCAGGGCTTGTTGGTAGGCTTGTAGATGGATCGCTTGGAATTGTGCTTGGTACTATGCTTGTGCTTGTTGTTGGGCTTGTGCTTGAGCTTGTGCTTGGGCTTGCACTTGTGCTTGGACTTTAGCTTGCACTTGAGCTATAGCTTATGCTTGAGCTTGTGCTTGGGCTAGAGCTTGTGCTTGAGCTTGAGCTTGCTGCTTTTGCTGGAGTACTCTCTATTGGTTGGCCTTTTGAAGGGTTTGGATTAGCATGGTGAATGAGTTTTTTGTATTGGCTTTTGGTGGGATAGGTGGTGGAATAGGAATCATGTCAACCATTGTGACAACTAGAGGGATTGTGGTAGTGATTGGGATTTGGGTTGTTGGAGGGGTGGTTGAGATGATTGGTCCTTGAGATGGTATGCTTTGGGATATTTGAGGACCAATTATGCTGGTGGCTTGTATAGTTGCCACTTGTTGCTGTGATGATGTGGGCACGAAGAGGTAATTGGGCATGATGTTTAGATTGCTAGGTTCTGAGAAATCATCGATGTTGAGAGGGGGAAATCCCAATCCAAGAGGTGACGTGGTGGTAAATGAAAATGGGGGAAGAGATGGAATGTTACCTTGAAAAAAATGATTTGTAGCGTCAGTTGTTTCAAACAAGCTTCCTTCTTCCAGTGGTAGAGAAGTTTGTATATTTTTTTGACAAGCTAGTGTTGCACAAAATGAAGATGAGCCCACGTGGTTATGGAAGGTGAGCGAGATGTATGGGTGGGATGGATTTTCTGGAACAGACGTAACCGATGTGGTGGTGATGAATTCTTCTTTGTTAGCCACAAGGTGATGCCTTTGTAATTATTAGAACATGGCACTCCCCTTGTTCACATTCGTCGAGGTTGGTGTGATGGTCGATGTGGTGTAAGGTACTTCTTGATTGATATTTGACATCGAGGATGCGCTTGGAATAGGCATATCTATACTAGTGCTTGCATCAAGGTTGGGAGGGAACTGGAACCCTCCTCCTGCTAACATATTCAGGTATTTGAACATAGCACTGACAATTTTGTGGTTCTCTAGATTTTGAACCATCTTCATGATTTTGGATTATGTCATCCCCATGTATTCATTCATGATGTCCTCTTGAGGATTTTGTGATGATAAGGGAGAGTTGCTTGGGGGATTGCTTGATCTCGCTAGGTTCACTTCAGAGTTTAACTGACTCATGTCCATAGAAGTTGGTATTTCTCTGATATTCTCCATGTTCTTATTGTATTGAGATCTTGTTTGGACCATAAAAAATAGGCATTTGTTCGATCCTAACCTTTTAGGCCCAACAGAGAAGAACTAGGGAAGCTAAAAGATCAAAGATGGTGGTAATGGTGATGGGCTAAATGGATGGGATGAGTGAGCAAAAACCTTTCTAAAGAACTTTTGAAGGTATATGCTAAACTTGTAAGGGCTTTTGGATTGATTGTGATAATTTGACTAGATGCGTTAAGTCAAACATGATTGTTGTGAAGTTGTATTCCCTAGGAAGTTGTGTTATCCTAGGGGAACTTGCACAAATAGATGAATTGGCTAAGTGTGTTAAGCCAATGTAATTGTGAACTAACAGACTTTAGGAAGTTGCGTTATCCTAAAGAAAAATTTGTCCAAAGGTTGAGACTATTTTCGCTAGGTGTGTTAAGCCAAGATAGGGTGATGTTGATTTAGCCTTCTAAGTTTAGCATGATGATTGTTTCTAGAGTTCACAAAAGGTTTGACGATGAAATGAGATTTGGTTGATGGAGGAATGAATGGGAATGACGAATTTGATCTTGAATCTTATCCTAGACACGAATCTCTCTACAAAACCTCAGTATTGAAGAACATGCTAAACTTCCTATGGGAGAAAAGAAAACTTTTCAAAAAGTTTGAGATTTTGTTGACAATAAAATGCATACAACGCTGGATTATACCTTGAGGCGTTTTTGTAAAATTTGTATACAAGTCTTTCCCTTACTTCAAGGAGCATCTCAAGGTGTTGCTCATGGACTTTTAGACTAATTTTCTTGAACTTTGGCTTTGGGATTTTGATCTTGTGGGAAATCATTGGAAACAACACACATGAAGTTCAATTTGTCTCTTTATCTTGGTTTAATGAAATTCTTTTTATCCATGACACTTTGCTTGCTTAAGTTTCAAACTATATGTCTAGTGTCCCACTCTCTTTCTCATCCCACAAGGTCCTTTGTGTGGGAATCAAGGAAAATAGGGCAAAATTTTCTTATGTTTAACCTTGTTGGAAATAAATGACAGTAGAATTTGTGCACTTAGAAACCTCTAGGAATATGATTCCTAGGGAAAGCAAGAGTGTCCCAATTCGTCAAGAGTATTTGTTTCTCACAAGGGGTTTGAAATTTGAAGGTCTTTGTGAATGTTTGTTTTTCAAAAAATTTCAAGATCAAGCAATGTATTCATTTTCTTCTAAGCACTTGTACACTCCTAGGATGATGAGGCAATATCTTGTTGGGTTCCCACTTAGATAAATCCAGCTATGCATATCTTGTGCGAATTGCTAAATGCTTGACCACACTGTCTCCCCTCCACGACACTCACTTATTCAGGTCAGCCAAGCATTAGTACCCATGAATCTCCCATGGAATACTTTCCATTTCCACAACAAGACCGCATGTATAATGTGGGGCGGCTTCAAAGGACATGACCTTTTGCACCAACAAGATAGACAAGGTTTTGGCCTTTTTCTAAACAAAGGGTTCTAATTCGGGCATTCCGTTCATGGGAAATGATATGTGAATCTAGAATGGTCAAATCTCCAAAGAGATTTGAGCATAACCTTGGTGCAAATGTGAAAATACAATGAATACTTGGATATGATGAGAAAAATTAGTTTTCAATTGTAGAGAGTAACTTTGCATATGAATTGTGGATGAAAATTGAGAAGAGAGGTCTCCAATTTATAGACTTCTATTTGGAAGAAGTGAGAAAGATTGAGCAATGTGGGACAAAAGATAATCCAATGGCATTGTGCCACTTGTCCACATGTGATTGGATGAGGAATGACCACATTTTGGCCAATGTGCATGATAAGTGCATAAATTTGAATTTGAAATGGTGAGTTGACTTGTTGAAGGGGGAAGAGAAGTGAAGTAAATGTCACTTGGCTCAAGGTCAAGGACATGTAAGAGGCATTGAATGCCTTGTTGGAAGGACCAAGTCCACTTGGATTTTTGAATTCAAATGAGGGAATATTCCCTTTTGATGCTTTGTGAGGGAAAATAGAGAATTAAATAAATCAAAGTATTTGATTTATTGTGCAACTTGCATTCTCTAGAGAATTTTAGTGAAATGGGTTAACTTAATCATGGTTTTGATTAAATTATTGAAGAATTAGGTGATGTGACAATTTAAGACTTCGATTTATGAATTGATTTAAGTCAAGAATTGAGAGGAAATGATTTATCAAATAAATGATTTGATTTATTTAATTAAGAAGGAATATGTTAGATTAAATCAAATAAGGTTTAATTTATTTAATTTAATAGGAAGACTTTAGAGATTTTAATTAAATAAAAAGATTTATTTAATTAAATAGGGATGCAATGGTTTATTAAATTAAATGATTAATTTAATCATTGAAAGAGGAAGACTTAATCCAATAAATAATGATTTTTTAAATTAAGAGATAGAATGTGATGAAATACTAAGAATGTGATTTAAGAAGAAACATTGTTAGTAATCTGGATGAGGTGTGCCAAAACGAACTTGTACATTTTCCATGTCTACAATCACAATCTCAAAAAACAAGCCTATGCCCTTGTTAACGGGGTCAAGAAGTTCAGACATTATATTATGTGCAGCAAAGTGTTTGCTATAGTTCTTGACCCCGCGGTGAAGACATTGCTCATGCAGAATGAGCTAGCAGAGCAAAGGGTGAAATGGCTCGCAATGCTGTAGGAGTATGATATGGAAATCTAGCCAATGAGGCTGGTGAGAGGGAATGCACTTGCCAAAATGATGGCAGAAGTGGTTATTGAGGTTGGGCCCGAACTCATAGTGCAACAGTATCAGCTAGAAGATGTCTCTCTAGGGGAATGGTACGATGAAATAATGTATTATATTTTGAATCATTAATGTATTCCCCATTTGTAGGGAGTCCAAAGGTGATCCCTTAGATTGAAAAGCAACAATTAAATGTTGCAGGGCACCATATTGTACAAAAAGAACCATGAAGGTATTTACTCGAGATGCCTTGGTAAAGAAGAAGTTGTTCATGTTCTCAAGGAGTTCCATGATAAGTTCAGGACTAGTCATGGTTCCAATTTATCAACTGCGCATCAAATACTAAGAGTTGGGTACTATTGGGCCACAAATTTCAAGGACGCTCACGGTCATGTCTATACCTACCATGTATTCCAGACTGCTGCCACCCGAGAAAGGATTGTTGCTGTCTCATTGCAACCTGTTTTGGAGGTAAGGTCGTTCATGTAGTGGGGTCTTGATTTCATTGGTCTGGTAAGCCCTCCATCATCTACTAGACACAGGTACATTCTGACCACTTCTGATTACTATACTAGGTGGACATAAGAAATATCTTGTAGGCAATGCACAACTAAAGTAGTAACTAATTTTCTAGAAAGTTTTATTTTAGATCACTTTGGCTATCCTTATGTGTTGGTATGTGATAATGGTCCTGCATTTGCTTTGTTAAAATTTACGTGTTGGTCCTTTGATTATGGTATCTCCCTTAAGTTTTCCTCCAATTATTATCCTCAAGGCAATGGTCTTGCTGAGTCAACCAATAATAATTTGATCACTATGATCAAGAAGTTATTAGATAGGAATCCCAAAGACTGGCATACCCAGCTTTGTTTTTCCCTGTGGGAAGATCATACCCATCACAAGTCTTCCCTTAGAGATTCCCCTTACCATCTCGTTTACGATTTGGAACCTGTTTTCCCCATAAATTTGAAAATCCCTACCCTCTAGTTCATCAACGATTTTTATGAAGGGGGAGACCACAGAGGAGCTCGCCTTACCGAGCTATTGCACTTAGAAGAAGTATGAGACCATGCAATAGAATTTTTTTCCAAACATCATGGCCTATTTAAAAGATGGTTCGACCATCGAGCCAAAATTAAGGCCTTCTGCATTTCCGATATGGTCCTTTATTGGGACAAGGCCCATGAAAAGAAAGGGGGACATAAAAAATTTGAAAAGCTTTGGCTTGGCCCCTTTTAAATTGCTGAAATCCTTGGAGATAATGCTTTTCATTTAAAGACTTTGACTGGTGAGGATGTCTTGTTGCCTGTCAATGGGAAACACCTTAAACATTACTTCCAATCCTAAGCACTTCTCAAGTTTCTTGTGTAAATACCTATATATAGGGTAGGATAGGTTTCCCTCCTTTGTCCTTTTGTTATTTCTATTTTCCTCATTTCTCGGTTGTTTTTGTTTTGACCTTGGAAAGAGTCTTTGCATTCTACTATGGTGGTCGTGCTTGGCTCGATAAACAGTTTTCCCTACTTCCCGCTCTTGCTTTTTTCTCTAGATAAGCCTTCATTCCCTATTACTAACCTCTAAGAGCCCCTAAGAGTTGGTTTTCCCCTTTCGAACTCTGAACTAACCTAGGATGGTGTCCCACTTGAATTTCTTGTGTCTATCATGGAACACATAGAAACACATTTTAAAATTTCCAAAGAATGGTATGGTAATTACTGAGAAGGCTAGATAAGTGAAAAATCTAAAGTCTGCTCTAGTGACCACTAGGGATCCCAAGCCCATAGTGAGCTTCTTTGCTTACATGATTGAGCAGAAAGAAAAGAAAAGTGCTGAAAAGAAAATATCAAATGAAAAGAATAGACAATATAAAGACAACAACCATATGGGTGTGCGAATATCTCTATCAGGGATATGGATGCTTGGCCGGCAGTAGAGCTATGTTCATGGGGTCACAACAAAAACTCCATCGGGGCTATGGATACCTGATTAGTAGTGGAGAAATGTACAGGTTACTTTTGAGGTTAGGCAAACTATGTAGCTTGTCCTTCCTGATTAGTGGTTTCCCATGCTATCTCCGAGGAAAGGAAATGAACTCACCAAGCACACACCTTCATGATGATGTCACAGTGTGATTCAATTTCATCTTCCTTAAATTGCTCTTAGTTCAACTTTGAAAATCAACTTTGGCATGCGAAACTAGAGATCATGGGTTCAGAATGAATATTTATCTTTAGAACGTCGAGAGTGTTCTCCCAGGGGAGTCATCATTTGTTGTGCCTCTTAATCACATGCCCCATTCGGAATGAGGACCCACTCTTTCCTATTGACCTATCAAGTCCCTTTTTCTTCACCTCATTTTGCATGCCCCATTTTGATGTCCTTAATGGTGAACAATTTCTCAAATGTCCCATTTTAGGGTTGACCTAATTTTGCCCCTTTGAAAATGCTAAGTTTTGAGCCCTTTTGGATTTTTTTTGTCAATTGGTCTTTTTGACATCTGTGGCACCTTTCGTGCCTAGACCCTTAGGTTTCCCCTCTCAGGTTTCTCTTTGTAGGTTTCCATTTCAGCTTCGTCGTTCTCTGTGGCCAATGGTTCGCATCTTCCCGGCCTCTAGATCCTGGTGCTTCAATGACCGTCTGAATTACTTGTAAAACTTGACGGCTCCACCAATGCGTCTTTCTGGCCCTCAGACCCCAACTCTTGGACTTCCATCCTCGGGTCACCATCTCTGATTCACCATTCTACGTGGCTTCCAGCCAGCATTGTTCCGAACCTCAAACCCCGGGTTCATGTTCACTGCTAAATTTAACTTCATAGTTTTTTCAACGGCTGTCGTTGGATGTCTTTTCAACCACCAGGCCCCACAACTCTCACCGCCGCCCAAGAAATTTGAATTCACCTACCTAATCTGTCATCGTACCAAGCATTTACTAAGAATTGATTGCACTGGGGGCTATTTAAATGAGTTTTGACTTGTCATTTTCACATGACAGGAAGGAATTCGAAGCACTCTTCAACCCCAACATCCTCTACCTTTGTGCCTAAGCTCTAGCTTCGTCATTCCTTATGAATTCAACATCAAACTTCTTTAGGGATTCGAGGTAGGTTCATCACCTACCTACCCTTTCCTTATTCTCAAAACCATGAGTTGAAAATTAAATGGAAATCAAAATGAACTCCAAAGTTGGAAGGATAGTGCCCTCGACCTAAGAACCCACAAGTTAGAAAATTAAAAATCAAGGGATTGGAGGCTAAAATTCAAAACCGGAATTGGAACTCCCCGTCACTATTTTTCAAAGTAGGCGACCGCATCTTTCTGACTCGGACCTCTCCGTGGCCATGCGCAAGTAAAACTTAGAACAAATTGACATGTAGCCAAATTCTTCTCGGGTCCTAGTCTCCAGACTTCCCTTCCCGGGTTTCCGTTGTGCCTCCGTCGTTCCAAACAGCTTTCCTCCAGCGTCCTTCTAGATTGCGGACCCCAAGCACAAGAATTCCATCACAAATTTACAACCAAAATCAAACTTCAAAGTTGTCCTCAGACCCCAGCACCGTCTCTACTTCACTATTTTAAACAGCTACCACTGAACATCTTTTTGATTCTCGAGCTTTGATCGCCCTTCCGCTTTGCACAATTCAAACAGAGAAAATTGAAATGTCCAAAATTCTATCAAACCCCGGCCTTTGGGATTCCATCTCCGGAACTATGTGTCACTTTCGCTGTCTCGAACAGTTAAACCTGTCTGCCTTTCCGGACACTGGGCCTTGATCCTCAATCCACCTTTGGGTTTTTCACCAACTGTCAAGTCTGCCTCGAGTATAATCTTTTAGACTTCCATCCATATTTCACCGTTTCATATGGCTATCCTATAGCAGCTTCCCAATCTCGATGACCCAGACTCCGGAACCTGATTCCCGGAGTGTCGTTTTCCCTGCGCTGTTTCAAACAACCAACCCTAGACGACTTTCCTATAGCCAAGGTTCGAATTCCAGAATGATGGCTCAAATGACCCCCAAATGAAAAATGGACTTCGACCCACATGCTAAAAATGGACCTTCTTACATACCAACTCTTTATTGAACAAATCTAGGATCGGGAAGAGTAATTAGGAATGCCTTGCCTTATTTTCCCTTCCAACAAAATTCTGCTAGAGGAAGTCCGAGCCTTGGGGCTCGAGTCACTTATTTGCCTTCCAATGTTATTATTATTAAGTGTTAGACTTTTCTTAAATGAATCTTGTGGATCTAACCTTGATTTTTAGGGATTTTTTCAAGGCCGTGTTCTCATGTTAGTTTTGCTAACTCCCATCTATCTATGTAGGCTTTATGGAATCTGGTGTAAAGGCCTCTAGGATGGCCAAGGCCCCTCGAGGAAAAAAAGATAAAGATCAAATGAAGTATTGATTTCAGGGGACACCCTTGCATTCCAAGGTCACAACTAGTTTGAAGAATATCATAAACACCAATATCGAAAATGTCGATATTGATGAGTTTACATGAAGAGTCAGGATATAACCAAAGATAGATAATGCAAAATTGATTAGAAGTAGTGGACTTGCCAAAGCTACAGGTTTCCTACCTGCCTTGGTGGCCCCCAAGCTAGTAATGGCATGTAGGGAGGCATACCAAATTGAAACAAGGACCATTGTGGATAGAGATGGCAACGTCTTGGATGATATGTCCCCTCTCGGGATAACTAAAACCTTCCACATCTCCACCTTCAAAAGCATGGAGGCCCCAACCATTCAGGAGTGCAAATAATTTTGGGATCAGGATCTTATAAAATGCAAGAAACTGATCGACCAATACTGGTTGAAAGACAGGTGGGGCAGTGTTGCCAAAGTCCCTCAAGAACTCTACCTCAATGATTTATTCCAGGACTATCATGACTTGGTCACCCTACTAATTAGAGTAATGGGCCTTCTTTTTGCAGCCTTCTTCCATAAATGGATGCTATATTTTGTTGAACAAATTCTTTGTGGGGATGACCTTGGATTCTATTGGGGGGAAATAATCAGCAATTGCTTTTATGAGCAATTCGTTAATGTGAGAAAGACCTCCAAATTCTACATGATGTCCTACCTAGTCTATTCACTTTCCGATCGGCGACATTATATTGGATTGTCTACAATGCCTAATGAGGCACCGAGAAGAGAGTTGAAAGCCTATGACAAATACCCACAATTCTAGTACAGGAATTTCGAGGACTATTGTAGGGTAAATGATGCTTTTATTGCCTACATCATTCTATCTCTTGGAGGTGATTTTGAGAGGAGAGTCTCTCATAGTGCTAGGGCCCTTCTCAAGCACTACGCCTTCCTATTCATACAATTTGCCAAGTTCACCTACATTTGCACCCAAGGGTTCACAAAAAGGCCGAAAAGGTTGCACCGGTACCCTAATGACCGGATTATACTATTGGAGCTAACTTGGTAGCTGCGACATATACACAAAATTTTGAGCAGTAAATATCTGACAGGGACCCCCTATCCCCTCGGACTTGGCCAGGGAATGTATCAAATTCATACTTCCCAATGCATGGGCAATTCAAAGAAGGAGCTGGTAGAATACCACTTCAGACAATAGGGTATGTGCAGGATCATGATGGGCCCAAAAGTGGCGATATGTAAGCCATATGATGGCCCATGTGGTTGATGACTTTTTTTTTACCCAAAATTGTGAAACGAAAAGGGTTTTTAGAGGAGATTATCAAGTTTCCACCAATATAAATTATGCTATACTTTGAATTAAATAAATAATTATTATTGATTTTCTATTAGAATTACGAATAAAGTCCTGATTGATAGGCTGATTGAAAAACATCTATAACTTTCAAATGGTATCACATTTTTTGAATCCGAAAAATGCGTCACATTCTATGCTTTGCATACTATAGGATTAAAAAAAAAAAAAAGAATTTCATGAATTTTTGACCAAGTTAAGGTGGTTAGACAGACGAGCTTTTGTATTTTTTAGAAGTTGTAATAAAAAAATCATAATTAATTATTTACATGGAAAAAAATTATAAAAAAATATGCATCACATTGGGACATGAGTCATCTACCTATATCTAAAATATTATAAAATATATTATCATTTTATTGTGGTTAGGGTGGTCAAATAGACACCTACTTCTTATTTTTACCTTGAAATTTAAATACTACTACTTTGAAATTTCAAATTTTCACCAAATAGATTTTATTTTTTTAAATAAAGGTCTAGTATTTTAGAAACTACATTCAATTTTCTACAGATTCTATTTTTACATTTTTTTGAAATAATATAGATAACTTATTCAATTTTTTATGTCAAGTTGTCTAACTTTGATTTTTTGTCTTTTTATTGCCACTTAACGACCTGTTTTTTCCATGATGATCCTACACATACCCAACATACAACTAGGCAACAGATGGACCCATACAGTCACATTAGAAAGGCACTTGGACTAGAGTATGCCCAACTCAACCAGATTGAGTATTTTTGGGCTAATTGCAAGGATGAATTTGAGGTGCGAATATGACATTATATGCGTATGACGTCATACTTCATGAAAAGGGTGAACTTGTGTCCGTTTTCTATATCAGCTTGAAGAGGATGAGAGCACAATGATTGAAGTATAGTGCCATTTAAAATATGCCATTGCCTTTAATTGATTGGGATGAGCCAAAGGTTGATGACCTCAACATTCTAACCAAGCCTGTTGAGGCTCAAATAAAGGCATGGATCGATGGGCAGGTTGCTCGACTAAAGCAACAAGGAGTTTCCTTGACATTCAAGGGGCTAGAAAGTGAGCCAAGTGGTTCTGATGGTGGGATGACTACCGCTACAACTAGAGAAACATCCAAATCCTTGCCATCTGTCAGGTTGAGAAATAGAAAGGAGGTTGATGAGCAGCTACCTAAGCCAAAAGTGTACACCAGAAAGGCCTCAGAGGGCGAGCCTCCTAAGAAGCATAGAAGAAGGAGCAGCATCACGAAGACGCCTTTAATACATAAAGATCCACTCCACGAGGGTGAGGAGATGGAGGCTGACCCACCAAGGTCTCCACCCACTTCATCTACTACTACTATTGCCACCATCCCACCCACTTCACTTGCAATAGTTTTTTCCTCTCCACTTGCGATTGACATTTCTATCCACCTCGCCTCATCTTCTCTGATCATGTAGATCATATCAGTGGATTCATCCTCTGCCACAACCTCACCAATCTCGTTATCCTCCATGTCTCCTTCCCTCCCACCTACTTCATCTATTGTTGCAATGTCTGCCCTCACTCTCCTAGAGTCCTTTGTCAAGTATATGCCAAATGTGCAATCTTAACTTTTGAGAATGCTTGAAAATCACATGGTGTAAGCTGCCATCACCCAAGCAATGGGTAATGCCCTAGCTCTCCATCCTCCTATAGAACCACCTAGAATGGAGGCTACAATGAAAATCTTGGATGAGCTTGAGCAAAGGCAACTGGAGGCAGCCAAGAGGTTGGAAGATGAGGAGTTTGAATATCATGAGAATCCAATAAACGAACATCAGGTGATCGATGAGGTCGCCTATGAGTCTTCTAGTGAGGACAACGAGGGTCACGAGATAGACATAATCCAAGAAATAGCTGATCTAGAGCTCGAAATGGAGTGGAACAAGAAACTCAAGGAGATCGAGGACAAAGAGGTTGAAGGATAACTTACGATTGAAAGAATTGTTGCTCCAGAGACTGAGGGTAGTAGGTCTCCTATGAAAGGACATGATCAAACCCCAGAGCATGACGAAGAAATGTCCTTCCATGAAGATGAACAAGAGGATAGGCCTGAGGAGGGTGGGCATGAACAAGATGGAGAAGAAAAGGGTGTTGAAAGGGAAGACCACTATAACAAGCAACTGTTCACCAAATCTCCTACCAAACGTATAATGCTCGTGCAAGATTCCAATGAGGAGAAGGAAGATGCAAGAATTGAGCAAGAGGCCCTTAATATCAAAGCCATTGAACTTAGGGTGGAGGACAACAAAGATCAACATGAATCACCCAACGAAGGACCCCTAATTCCCTACTGGCTAGAAAGGCAACTCGAAAAGATAACTCCCACCATAAAGGATCCAAAAGAAAGACTGGAGGAAATACTAGCTAGAGCTTAGATTAATACCAAGAAGGAGAAGAAGCCTAGAATCATATCAAAGGTAACGATGGATGCCTTTGGATCCAGGGCAGTGCAAATAGCTACACCGATGGTTGGAGAACAAGGAATAAGCTATAACATCTCCACCATTGACTTGGGAGTGGCCACTAGGGAGAAAAAGGTTGATCACCTCTAGGAATCATTCAACACAGTGGTGTACCTTATCCAACAGGATAAGGTTTCAAAGGAAGAGCTCAAAGCATAGGTGGCTAATCTGATGACCTGCATTCAACAATGGTTATCTTTAGATGAACAACCTACCACATCATTGGCCCCGCTGTAGTTGTTGTCCCAAGAAAAAATCAACAAGCTTGAAAGAAGGAGGAACTTGGATAAGACCACGAAAAATTGGTTCTGACAGGTCTTAGACATTGGGAATACGGGCATCAATTTGGTTGTCCAAACAACAAACAAGTTCCTAGAGGTAAAAACATCTCTTCAAGGCATGAGGTGAATTTGCAAGGAGTTCCCAAAGAATTATAAGATTGCCTACCCGAAAATCAAGGCTATCCTTGCACTGCCAAGTGAGGTTTGGGAAAAGGACCTTGCCTTCAAGGATGATGACCATTGGTTAATGGATGTGTGGAAGCTGGACTTCGATCACTGAAATGGGAGGCTGGAATAGATCCTACAATGAGTCATTCTAGATATTGAATGGGCCAAAGAGGCTAGAGGAGATTGTGCTAGACACCTCAAGTTGATGACAGGGTACGAGATTCCTATTGTTAAGATGAGTCCGAAAAGCATAAAGCCTCAATTCCGAAGGAGGATGGAGAAGGGTATGTCAACCAAGGTTACCACAGATTTTATGAGCTTTAACCCAGTCTTAGCTTTTTGAGGATAACGCAGCAAAGTATGAAAAAGATTGGGAAAAGCTCGTTAACAATTCCAGGGAATGGAGATACCAAGTGCTAAGATTTGACATCATTGAGGTCGACATGCTTGGTCCAATGATCTTGAGATTCATGGAGTATATGGCTTTGAAGAAGCGAGAAGGCAACCCTGTCATTGATAAAGAATTTCTAAAAGAATAGCTGCAACAAAGAGAAATCAGCAAAAAGATGGAAATCGTATAGTGCTGCCACTAGAAGACAAAACAGGGAAAATACAAAAGATGTACTTTAAAATGTAATATATTTGGGGGTAGGTGAAACCCTGCAGTAAAGTGAATCATGGCCACATAATGGAATTGAATCTTGGTTACTCATTTTATTTTTTGAAAACTATAAATAGGGGTCTCCTCCTCTCATTTTGAGAGAGTTGAGTTGTTGTAAAGACATGCTGTAAAAATTACAATAGAAATACAGTGATTTTGGTGTATTTTGGATTTCTTCCATGTTTCATGATTCTTCTCCCATAAGTTAATATTCTAGCTTGAGTTACTTTTCTATTCTTATTTGCTTTTTTAGTTGTCCTTAGTAGATTTAGTAATGTTGTCTTTGGTTTTGAAGATTCCTACTATGTGTATGCTTTTCTTGTCCATACTTTTAGTCATTTATTGCTGGTAGGTGATTGTGAAAAGTTAGTATAGACTCTAATTTACAATTTCTCTTCAAACTTTATCTTTATTCACATCTATATTGCAAATGAATGATGAACTATCTGCAGTCCTTAGAAGATAGCATAGATTTCATGGCATTGTGAAATTTCTGATTAATTGAAATTCTATTTTAAGGAAACTATCCACAACAGGAACCTCCATGATCACTGTTCATCGATAGTTGAAGGTCAAGGAACCTTCTCTCTTCCCTACCCATTTCATTTTTTTTAAGAGATAACCTATGCTAAGGTTCATTGCACATTGTAAAACCAAAGTCAACGATAAGATGGAGTTCAAGACTGTTGTTTGAACCTATTGCAAAAGTGTAGTAATTTCCTATCCAAAGAACTCTGTTCATAGATCCGATTCTCCTATAGGTTTGATTCATGTAAGACCACCTTGTGATTCCAGAAAATCACATCACAAATCAACTGATATATTCCAAGTATCATCATGACCTAAAATTCGAGAGACCTTGGGATAGTGTTCTGAAATTTGATTGTGGAAGATTTTTGTTCAAGAGAGGTGATGCACCTATGCATCACCTATGTTGAGAAGTTCATATAAAAACCATGAATACTATCTTTATTTAGTCAAGGGTGTTCAAGGTTTGGTGCTTCAGAGGTGAGTTTCTTAAGTTGTAGTATAGGGCATAGTTGTTTGAGTGTACTAGGTGTGTAAATTTCTCAAGTGGAAGTAATTGGGAAGAAATGTGTTAGATTTTAGGGTATTTATGGAATATTCCAGGTTATGTTTAGGTGAAATTTTTCATCCATGAGGTGTTTTTGGATCAAAGGAAGCACATACTTAAAATTTTCATGGTGTTTACGTGCGTAATACAAAATATTGGTGTTTACACTAATTGTGGTGGATATTTATTGTTTGTAGAAGTGTGTTGTTGTGTTGTGTTATAGTTTTGGGTCCCAAATGAGGAATGGTTTTGTATACCTTTAATTCTATTTGCCACGAAAGTGTTTTGGTGTCAACCCAATTTGAATTTGTACGGTTGATGTGCATAGCTGACCTTGGAGAAGGGTTTCAAGTTTGAAGATGGTATAAATAAGAGTTGAGTTGTTGAAGGATGATGAGATAGACAAGAGAGATGCAAATGATATGAATTTAAGAGTATTAGAGTGCAAATTTGAGAACTGTGGTGCAAGCTGTCATGTGTTAGATTATTGGATGTCATGAGAATAAGGTGTCTATAATTATTCAGTCATTCTGCAAATATGTTGGTGATATTGTGGTGGATTTATCTATTGCATTGAGATAGATTTCTCTATGTAACATTCTTCTCTATCTTATTTTCTATTTTGGTAGTGAGCCTTTCTTTCTTTGGACAATGAGCCATCCAATAATGAGCCTTATTGTATTTGGTACTAAAGTTAGTTTATATTGTAAGCTAATCCTCACTATGGCTTTTCCCATCTTGGGTTTTCCATGTAAATATTGTGTTCTCTTGTGTTTTGTGTTGATTTTTTTTAGTTTCGATTATTTTCCTTTCATGCTAAATCATCATAATTGATTAAGGGTTAGTTAGGTTAATGTGGATTTGAATGTTTGTGAGATTTTTGAAGTTTTAAGGTGTAATTGATTCACCCCCTCTCAGTTGTATTAAGCATTCAATAGGATCTTCCTAAGGATACTTTTGAATATCTTCAAGAAAATTTAGGGTTATTAGCCCACCTTCTTTGAAATAGATGCATAAGGATATGTATCACTGCACTATATTTCAAGATCCATTCTTTGTTCTAGATTGATATTGGAGGATAACTCTTATGGGGAGTAGGTAGTGGCTTGGTTTTTTATTACACTCAAGGGGAGTAAGTGTTGGTGTAGGTTGGTGTTGTCTTTCATTAGATGTGTCAAAGGATATGTGTAGTGGTTGATGATTGATGTAGTTTGTTGTGTACTGTTAAGGGGAAGTTTGTAGAGTGATAAAGAGAGAAAGTATGCATGTTTGATGTCAAAGGAGGAAAGTGATGCAAATATGTTTCCCTTTGCCATTGATGCCAAAGGGGGAGAGAAATCAATGTGAACAAGATCAAATGAGAAAGGGGGAGAGAATAGTATGAATAAGGAGTTGAGGGAGAGAAAGAGAAAGATATTTTATGGAGTAGTATATTGGTGATCGAAATTGTTTGTTGTTGTTGATGGTTTTTCACATCATGTGTTGCCATCAATGAGAAAGGGGTAAATTTTTTTGATTATAAGGGAAAAATAGGTTTTGAAGGGACCTAAAACCCTTTACAACAAAAGATATAAAATATTGCATGAAAGGATTTTCAAAAGAGCACCAACAACCACCCAACATCCAAAAAACACAATTGAGTGGGTGCCGACCTAAAAATATGCCAAGAAACTACCATCAACACCCAACAACCACAAAACAAAAAAACAACCTAGAAAAAACCTACACCCAATAGGAAATAGAAAGAAACAAAGAAAAAGACTAGGTGCTAGTTCAAGCCACTCAGAGTGTTGGCCACCTCAATTTGTTGGTTCTTGCACTTTTTGACCATATCTAGTAGCTCCTTCTTAGCATTAAATGATTTCTTCCAATCAGTCGACCCTCTGACAATAGGTCCTTTTTCATAATCCTTAGTAGCTTTTTTACCTTTTCCCGTACCCACATGCTCTTTCTCCATAAGCTCAGAGAAATAAAACTGATCCTCCCTAAGCTCACTAATCTTTCTGAAAAGGACTTCCAAGGAGTCTACATTGTTCTTCATAGATATGTGGCATGCCTGTAAAAGTTTTTTGATATCTACATTTATACGTAAAACCTTGGCTTCCAGTGTATAAAATATTGCATCCCATAGAGATTTAAATTCATGATAGGAACTTCAAGGTCCACCATTTTGTCAATAAGAATATTTGACATTGAACCTTTTAGAACATTCTTCAAATTCTCCTTCAAACCTCTAATTTTTATATTAATCTTATTAAACTCCTATCGAGTCCACTTAGCTAACTTAATGGTACTAGTGGCCCTAGCTCTAGACATATCCATTAAATCATACATGGAGGTAGCGTCATCATCAAGGTAAGAAAAGTCCTCAAAAAGAGGATTTACCTTCAAAGGCTCTTGTTTGGCTTCTTTATTTTCCACATCCTCCTCATCTCGATCCCTAATCTTCTTGTCCTCCTCATCCTTGGGAAAGTCCTGCATAGGAGAATCCTCAATGGTCAGTATCTTATCACTAGGATTCTTGTCATCACTCACTTCATTGGGGTCATTGGTCAGAAAATCTAAGGCCTTGTTCTTCAGGTTAGCAATACACATCGACAACCTGCTTGGTTTTTCAACCAAACCCACAACATTATTCTATGTCCCCACCTCATAGCGACCACCAATAGAATCTCTACCTACAACCACCTCCATAGATTTGGGAGAAGGATCATCTGACCCCACCTCCATATCTTCACTCCCTAAAAGGGAAAGCTGCTTAGTTGTCCTACTACTCTTAGCACCAACCACCTTCCTCTTCTTCAAAGGCGTAGTCGCAACCATAGGAGAAAAATATTAGTCCTCTTTGTTCCATTCATCTTCCTCATCTAAAGAGGAATCTGACCCCGACAACCCATACACATCACTTAAAGTCATCTCCTTTCCCTTGATGGTAGGAGCATGGACAAGAGTATTGAAATTCTCCATAATTAATAAAATAATCCCTTTATGGAGGATGAGGGCCCTCCTATTCTTTATATGTGTGTACATCAAGACCTTCAAAGATGCAACAGAAATAAAGGAAATGAAATAAACAAACCATGTCTAAAATGGTTGAGGAGAGTAAAATGGTGACCAAGAATAGCCCTAAACCTCCTTTCTAGAGTCATGTAATGCATCGGCACCTCAACAATGCTTCCCCATATTTTCTTGAGGGAATTTATCTTGTAGCCCCAACTCTCCAATTTGATTAATTTCTTTTGCTCATCATCTTTAAAAAATAGGATGATCGCCTCCTCATTACTCTTTTTATCCTTGAAGAACATTCGGCCAATTGTCGGCATCCCAGTAATAGTGGCAACCAATTCCTCATTTACCTCCACTTCCAAACCTTTAACCTTGAGATTTTGATAGAAAGAAAAAAATTGTGTCGAGGCATTAGGGTCATGCCCATGTAGTGTCTCCAAAAATGGAGTAAAATTAACATGGCATGAAATATTCTAGAGTTTCTTCTTTCTTCGAATTTCCCCACAAGAATGCACCTTGATTATACTCCTATCATGACCCATGTCTACCAACACATGACTCAAAAAACCCTTTCAAAAAACTCTCAACTGAAGGTCAAAGAGAAACAAGACACCCACAAAGTGTATGAAATAGAGGAAGGTACTAGACCATAAATATTGCATCACCTTATCCCATGCCATCATTTCTCAATAAAATCTTAGACTTGTTGGGAAGGATCAATACCTCCTCCCATGAATGAAATTAATTTAAAATAACAACCTTGTTGGTAAAAAATCTACCAACAAGTTTCCTTCTCAGTAAGCGTGAGAGATGTGAATCTCTTCACAAGATTGCAACATGACTATCGTATCCTTAATAGCTGGTCAACATTCCAACTAAGAGTATGAGTACCACGTAGATAATTTATAATTTTCATAGAGTTTCCTTCCACCCATTATTTAGAGTACCCTTTGATAATAAAATATCTAAAACTTATGAATGTAGCCTCTACCTTTGTGCAATGATTGGTATGAGTTCCCAATGGGAGTGCCATCATGCCAAGGAGTCTACCAACATCATTTTTTAACAATCCCCCACAACCTGCAAGCTCAAGGTTCCCCTTCACTGCTCCATCAAAGTTAAATTTAACCCAACCAAAGGGAGAAGGCTTTCATCTAGTGTTCAATCTAGGAGCTGAGCTTGACTTAAGATTAAAAAGAGGAATTGAAATTTAATCTTCCAATTAGAAGTCACCATCAAATCATAACCAACAAGGTAAGTAGAAGGGACACACTGAGCATAATCAAAATGAATTAGAGAAATTTTTTCTAGAATGGCTCATCTGATCTTGATAAAAAGACTATCAACCTTGAGTTTAGACTCCCAAAATATCCTTCTATTTATTTCTTTCCATAATCCCCAAGTGATATGCGGGGCCATAAGGTCCTACAACCACCAAAAAATAGGAGAGGAAGAAGGGGAATTCCATTGATCAAAAAACTTAGCAAGAGAATCTAGAAAGACCCAACCAATATCCCAGAGTCTGAGAAATTTACTCCAAAGAGAAAAACAATAATCATAGTCAAGGAGAATATGGAAAGCACTCTCACCATAAACTTCACAAAAAACACATCTATTAGGGATCACAAACCCCCTCTTACAAAGGTTTTCTTGCATTAAAACTTTACCTTACATAAGCAATTAGAAGAAATCATTCACCTTGGGAATTAGGTTTTTAATCCATAACCTCCCCCTGAAAGGGGAAGAGGTGGGCACTTCCAAAGAACTCAAGAGAGGAGAAGCCACTAAAAAACTGCCGCTAGCACATGGGGCCCAAATGAATCTATCCAGTCTAGGAAAAGAGGGGATCCAGTCCCTACACAAGAAATCATTCAGAACCTTCAAAGACGGTCCAAAAAATTGAAATTCTTCCACTCCCCATCCTCAAAATATCAGCCACCTTGGGCCCAAAAATGCATTTACAGAGGGGGACAATAGGGGGAGCCCAAGGAATACAAATAAGAGGGCACACCCCACACCAAGAATCTTCCTAGAAAAGAATACTAGTACCATCGCCTGACAACCACTTAGCACCTCTAGCAATCAAGTCCTTGCACAACATAATGTTATTCCAAAAACACAAACCATAAGGAATATCCTCTAAAGACAACCTGCTCTAAGTTTCTCCAAACCATATGACTAGAAGAACAAAAAAGGAAAGTTTTCAAGGCCAAGGGCCTTGTTACCTTCAAAAGATATATTAAATTATTTTGTTGACTTCTGAGGCCAAAGGAACATCTATTATCTCCTTATTCAAATTATTCATCACAACTTTTGTAATAAATTCTAGAGAGGCATCCACACACCTTTGATCCCAGACTAGATCATCCATCAAGATCTATTCAAAGAACCTTGCAATCACTCTTCTAATAGCCTCCTCATCTTCCAAAAATAACCCATTAACACAAATACAGGTAATTCTATTAGATGAATTATGCCTAAGAGTAGTGAGATGAAAGAACTTAGAATTATGGTCCCTAGAATTCAACCAGATAGCCTGAGACCTTTTCCTCTAGAAAGACCCTTTGATTGGATGACATGTTGGATATCATCCAAATTCTTCAAAACAAAAATTTAATAATCAAAGATGCGACCAAATGACTCTTTGTTCCATTTTATAAGATTCCTCTTAACAAAATTCAACTTCTTGGAAACTTTGAACATCACACAACCATCTATATCAGCTTGGCACCATCTTCTGATATAATCCATAAAACGTGGGTCCCTTAACCACATGACTTCAAGCCAGAAAGGAAATCCCTTCTTACTCTGAAGCCTATCTGAAACAAAAGAAATATGGAAGTGTTTTGACCCACATATCGTAATAGAGGACAAGGAGCAAGCAAAGTCCACAAACTAGGAAGCAGAGGTTAAAGCTCTGTCTAATATAACTTGAATATTATCCACACCAACACACGGGTTGGACTAAGTAAAACTAGCTCTTGATAGCTTAACATAAATAAGATAATTTTCATCAATAAACATATTTAAATCAAACCTTCTCTCAGGATTATCTTGAGACCCCCCACTTTCTCATTATCATAAAAATGAGTATTAAAATCTCCCATTACAAGCCATGGGAGATCCAAAAAATTCATCCTAAGACTCCCAAGGTCATCCCATAACTTTTTCCTTCTTCTCTTAAGGCTAAGAGCATACACATTAGAAATAACCCAAGAATTTGAATCCCTAAGCCAAAGAAAATTAGTCTTAACATGATTAGTTGGTGTTTTCAAGCCAGGGGAGATTGTTACAAGCATGAGTAGTTGGTGTTTTCATTGATGCCAACAAGATTTTTTTTATTTTCATTAATTTCAACTAGTGATGCTTTGATTAGTTGCCTTATGTTGTCATTAGTAAGTGCTATTGGTGTCAACCTCTAGTATTGCTTTGATAAGCTTCTAGATGTATAGGTATAATATTGCAGTCAATTTAGTAATGATGAGTAAGTGTTGAAGATGAGTGTGTGTCTCTGGTGCTTGAACTTGAATAAAAGAGGAAACAATGTATTACAAAGTTCATCTAGTACACAAAGTGGTGTTTGGGTTTTGATTCACATTTCTTTTGTGTTGAATATCTACTTGTATGGTTTGGATATATTGGTTAGAGGTGTTTAGAGGCTATATATCTACAATTTCTTGGTTTTCATCATGTAGAGAGAGTTGTGTTCACTAGTGTGTGACCTATATGTTATAATGGTGTTTGGAAGAAATTGTTTTTCTCTGCATTGCTCTATAGTTTGGTTTTGGTCTTGCAGTTCTAGAAGTGTGTTGATAATGATTGTATCTACCTATAGTTAAATTTTTTCATAGTTTGGTGCTTCAAAAATTGATTTCTTGAGTTACAAAGTATGAAAGGTTTTTTGAGTGTACAAGGTGTGTACATTCTTTAGGTGAAAGTTGTTGTGAAGGAGCTTGTTGTATTTCAAGGTGTTTGTGGAATATTCTAAATTATGTTCAAGTGTGGTGTGTGGTCCATGAGTCATCTTTATATTTGAGGAAGAATTTTCCTAAATGTTAATGGTGTTTACACTGGTTTGATTGACCTTGGCCATTGTTTACACTAATTATGAATTTTCTTTGGTGATCTTGGAAGTGTGGCATGGTGTGTATGATTGTATTTAGGTTTCAGTTAAGGTGTGATGTGGTCTACATTCATTCCTTTCCATTGTAAGAATGTTTTTGTGCTGACCTAATTTGAATTTTCACCTTTGAGTTGCTTTGCTGACCTTGGAGAATGCTTTCAAGGTTGAAGATGGTATAAATAAGTGTTGAGTTGATGAACAATTATGTGTGAAGTGTGTGATGTGAATTGAAAAGGTGTACAGTGTAAATTTCTAAAGTGCACTGTGAGCTTTAATTAGTTAGACTATTAGAAGCAGTGAGAAGAAGTGTCTACAATCTTTAGAAGGACTATGAATGTGTTGTTGATGTTGTGGTGGAGTTTTATATTGCATTGAGATGGAATTCTCACTGTAACATTCTTCTTTATTCTTTTCTATAATTTGGTAGTGAGCCATTGTCAGTGAGTGCTTCTTTCTTTTGGGTAGTGAGCCCTTCAACAATGAGCCTATTGTATTTAGTGTTGTAATTACTTTATATTGTGAGATAATCCTCACCATTTTTTTCCCTTATTAGGTTTTCTAGATAAATACAATGTTCTATTGTGCATGGTGTTGATATGTTTTAGTTTCTATTATTTTCTTTGATGTTAAATCATTCTAACAGATTAAGGCTTAATAAAGTTGGTTTGGATCTAAATGCTTATGAGGGTTTTGATGTTTTAATGTACATATAATTCATCCCCCTCTTAGTTTTCTTGTGTATTCAACAAGGAGACATATGATTTGAAATTCAAGGATTATCACAATAGATCTTTCTCAAATTAGGGGTATTTAGGAAGAAAATAAAGCTTTTTTAGGAGGCTTATTATTTTTCCCAAAAGAGATTCATAAATTTGCAAAATAGAATTGAGTTTTTAAATTTTATTCACTAAATCTTCCCCAATTATAATAGAATCATCAAAAAATTATTGATGAGAATACACTTGAAAGTTAGAAGATGAAGAAAGCCCCTTTAGAGTTCCATCATTGATAGTTTTCTGCAAGAATCTCCCCAAAGATTTTGCCATAATAACAAAGAGAAAAGGAGAGATAGTATATCCTTGTCCAATCCCTCTAGAGCAATTGAAAAACTATATAGATACCCATTATTAATCACATAAAACTTAGGAGTAGTGATAAGCTACCAAATAATCTCAATTTTTTTTTTTGCCAAAATCACATGCCTTTAGAATTTTCACAAGAAATTGCCAGTTCACATGATTGAAGGCTTTCAGAAGATCAAGCTTAAGAAAAAAAATAACTTTATTATTGATAGTAAATGAATGGATATTCTCATGTACTATGATAATAGAGTTAAGAATCTACCTCCTACGGATAAAACCACTTAGTTGGATGGAAATAATATCCCAAAGGACAACTTGCAATCTCAAATCTAACACTTTGGATAAAATTTTATGTAGAGAATTAAAAAGAATAATCGGTCTAAAATCCCCAAAAGAGATGTCTCTAGGAACCTTAAGAACCATATAATAAAGTAGAATTAAGTTCTTTGAATAGTTTTCTACTACCAAAAAATTCCTTCATGGTAGTAGAGACATCCTTCCCAACAAACTTCCAAAAAGATTTGGAAAAAGAACAGGGGAAAAACATTAGTGCTAGGATATTTATTTCCTTCAAAATAAAAAAATATCTCTCCAAACCACCTCCTAAGAAGGGATACCCACAATAACCCTATTAGAATCCTTCAATAAGATATTAGGAATGACACTGATAAAACACACTTTGCAGATAGGGTCAAGCTCCACATCAACCATAAAAAAAATAGAAAATAAATAAATATCCACCAACATAATATCCTACATATTCTCAATGATGGCACCATTTATTTGAATATATTTTATGTGATTATAAGAATAGTGCTTGAGAGTAGATAGGTGAAAAAACTATGCTTTTTTCACCACTTTGCAATCAAATTTCTTTGAAACATTGTTTTCAAAATTCCTCTCATTTAGCAATAATATTGTGAAGGAGATTCAACAAATAATTCTCTTTATCTTGAATAAGAGGATAAAATCCATTAGCTTGAGTAACCTCCCAAACCTTGTCTATTTCACTTTTTAAAGAAGCATTTTCAATAAAAAATTGACCAAAGGGAGATTTATTCCATTTTTTAACATTGTTTTTAACATAGGCTAATTTCTTAGCCACTTTGAACATAGTTGAACCTTTAATCCGCACATTCCACCACTCCTTAATTCTATCTTTAAGATCAGGATGTCTTAACCACATCTCTTTGAATCTAAAAGGAAATCAAATTTTTTTTCCCAAAATATCAATAGAAAGGGCGATGGGGATATGATTCGAACCCAACCTTGTAAGTGTCAAGAGAGAGAAAGAATAGGAAACAAGATAGTCCATTAAAATTAGAGCATGGTCAAGTTTCACCTAAATGGGGTCCTCCCCTACCCACCCATTGGACTAGGTAAATGAAGAACCTTGAAGATCAATATCCAATAGAGCTTGCTCATTTATAAAATCCATAAGATTATATCTATGAGCTTAAGGTAGTCAACAGGGTGGTCAAACATGGTCAACTGTGCACCTAGTAATAACCCTTCAAGAAAACCCTAATTTTCAACCTATAAATAGGCTTAATTTGGGTAAAAAGGTAATTCATTTTTACATTTTCCATTTGAAGATTAAGAGCTCAAAGAGAATATATTGCAAAAAGATGGTGATTCTGGAGGTAGGTCATCATAGTTATCGAGTACGCACCTACCAACAAAAAAAGGGCGTAGACCCACCGGTATGTACCCTATACCCACTTCATTATTTTCTCATTTTTCATGCTTTTTAGGTTGTCAAAGTTGGAGTTGAAAATGCGTCGCAACACATTTGTGTTCATAAAAAGATGAAAATGCCATCGTGTTGCACATATTTGATGCGTTGTAATGCAATTATGAAGGGTACGCTAGGTTTAGGTTTACAGTGGTGCATTTGCAATCTGGTGTGACACAAGTGCTAAAACGTGATGCAAGTTCCAAATCATGCGACACGATCGCTAGAATGCAACAAAAACACAGTATGATGCAATACAAGTGTTTAAAAGTAACGAAACTAATGAATGAAAGAACACAATTACTATAAAGTGATGCATCTACGAGGTTGAAAAATGAAAATACCGTGGAGAGATGCATATGCAGGGTGTAGTGAAATATTTGACTGGTGCAACACAAGTGAAAGGAAGAACGATGTAATTGAATTTAGCCAGGGTTGATCTAGTTTAGACTCAGTTTCCTTTTGTACTTTTGATCAGATAGATGATAATGATGATTTTCAATGATGTGCTAACCTTCATTTCTGTGTATGTAGAAATGATTACCACCCATCTACACTTGAGATTTTTGGCCAGCGACATATGCATTTAGAGATTAGCAGAGATAGGGTGAGCAGAGGAGACTAATGCAAGTAGGAATATTTCATGTGACCTATATGCCCATTGTCTAGGCTAATAGGGGTCTTTTGATAATGCTTGTGAAGAGATAGCACTCTAAGACCTACTCATTTAATTTTTCGATAGGAGAGGCCATGATTACACTCGAGGACATGTATAGGATCTTACAGATTCCTATTAGAGGAGAGTGTGTTGTCTATGATCCTCGATAGGGATTATAGGCCTTTACAGAGTACTACGAGCATGAGGATGTAGCCTAGTTGGGAATTCACAAATATGAGATTAGTTGGGAGTTCATGGCCAAGAAGTATAGTAGGTGGGATACTATGTTGTGCACCTTGATTTCTGGGGTGTTGATTCTAGATCATTGCACTCATGGTTTCCCTATTAGATGGGGGGATGTACTTATTAGAATAAGGTAGAATATGACAGTATTTTCTTGGGGGTTGCGCTTGCTAGGCATGATATATCATCAATTGTAGGATAATGCATATAGGGAGGCGAGTAGTATTAGTTGTGGGATGACACTTCTGATGATCAAGCATGGGAGCATATTCCTGTATTTCGGCCACCAATGTAGAGACAACTAGCGAAGGGTATGCCATATGTCTAATTATATGTGGGCTCACTGACACAGACTCATGTGGGAGACACAGGATACTGGTTCCATTCTATTGACACTTTTATTGGGTTTTTGTGGAGGTCATACAAAGATTGTGGACAATGGCTAGGAGAGGAGGATCATCTTTCCTTTTGCAAACAGTTCAAATATCTTATTGGTCATACCATATGGTATTAGCTGATTATAGAGATGTACCTACCTTGGTGGGTATTGAGATAGTTTGGAGAGAAATAGGGTGTACCAATAGGCACCACAAAGTATGCTCGATCCTCATGGGAGACAATGTGGGGACCGCCCATAGCAGTTACAATAGCTAAGCAGTAGATTGATGGTTTGGTTGCACAATAGTGGGGATGGGGTGGGTGTCTAGTTGATGTGGGGACCACCCCAGATTATGATGCATGGTGGGTGATTCACAGGCCATTTCCATTAACAGATCCAAATCAACTGACATAGGTGGATCAGTGGGTAGTATTACCATGGGTGTGTCGAGCAAGGCAAGGAGGAAGGGATGGAGGTAGGGATGGAGGCAGAGGGGATGGTGATGGTGATGGAAGAGATGGGCGAGATGAAGGGGGTGGAGGAAGAGATCAGAAATAGGGGAGGAGAGTTTGATAGTGAGTCAAGTGAGCACCTTTATCACCCATTCGTGAGGTGGGAAAGGAGGATAGGGAGGATGGTTGATAGGAGGATGATCGACATGAGGAGGTCAGGGAAAAGGTAGAGCATCCAATAGAGAAACTAGAGGGACCTCATCTAATGGAGGTATAGGTGGAGGTGGTCATAGGACAGGAGTAATTGGATGTTAGTGGGGGGAGGATGATATAGATATTGGTGGAGAGAAGGACATAGATGATGAGGAGAGGTGGATCAGAGAATAGATGGTGGAGGGTGAGGAGGATATAGCTAGTAAAACACCATTTCCTCAAGATTCTATAGTCAATTAGTGACTAACTGACATGTATAGCTAGCTAGATGAGGCCCTAGCTAGGATTAGGACTTTAGAGGGCCATTTGGAGGTGACTCGGGTGGAGAGGGACTAGTCCATGGTGAGACAATAGGAGGCCCATCATTGGTGTTTAGAGTTTGCACAATTTTATTTTGGATCTAGTGGGAGAGGTGGTGAGGGTGAGTGCCAACCATGTGTAGTATAGGATGCTATATGAGAGGGCAATGCTAGTAGAGCATCAAGATCCTAGACTTTCATGATCTCAGAGTGGGACAGGTAGTGGGTCTAGCAATAGGACTCACAAAAATCAGAGCCATAGTAGTGTCAACCCTTCCTCCTCATCAGGGAAATCTTCAAGACACAAATCCCACCATAGTCATAGACATTCACTAGGGCACAGGTCCAACCATAGTCATGCATCATCATCATCAAGGCACAGGTCCCATCACAACTAGCCACAGGGCACCCTTCTCAGATCCTCATAGAGTCAGCCGACAGTGTTAGAGCATGTGTCATCAGAGCCTATGAGAGAGCATCAGTCACCCTTTCTTCAACTTGAGGGGATGAGGAGAGTACAGTTTAGGGCATATTATATTGACATTGGGTTGAGACATTTATATATTGACCATCGAGCTTGCGAGCTCTATTTTTTGGATTCCTCGAGACTCTATCCCATGACATTATTTTGAGATATATATATGATGCAGTTTGGTGCGAATTCTATGCTATATGTTATATTATGATGCATTATGGTTTTAGTATGTTTATGTGATGTGATGTAAGCAATGATTCTTAAGATGATTCATTTTTATGTTATATAATATATGCATTTATGATGGTTATTTATGATAAGATGCAATGATGATCTATATATGCTTAATTTTTTTGACACTAATGGATGTAATGCTTATGCTTATGTATGTGTTAATGTATGATTATGTATGGATTGTACAATATGTGATGTTTTATTTTATGATCCTAAATTTCTATGCATTAATGATGTGGATGATGTATGGAAAATTTAATGTGCTCATATGTTATGGTAATGCAAATGGATAAATGAAAATGATGTATGTATGCTAAGGATGTAAATGCTACTATGTAAATGGATTTATGTAAATGTGTAATGTACTAATGCAAATGTGAAAATGTGAAAATGAATGTATGTAGGTGCAATTGTGAAAATGAATTTATGGAAATACAAATGTAATGGATATATGTAAATGAAATTGTGAAAATGAATTTATTTAAATACAAATGTGAAAATGGATTTATGTAAATGCAATTATAAAAATGGATTTCCTATATATCAATGTGTATGTGATAATTTTTTTGTATGTCACAGGATATCATTAGGAGATGAAAGAAGAAAGATTATCAAATAGAAGGAGATGGATGTTAGCATGGAGACAGAATCCTTCAATATATGGCCAAAGTATTAATAGGTTTTCTTTTAATCATCATTGGGCAGATTATTGTAATGGCCAACCAACACCATGATATGACATAGATCGATGGTGTGCAAGGTCACACCATCACATAGGACAAGTAGTCATAGACAAGGATGACCATGACTCATACAAGGAACTCAATTCCCCCAGTCTTTTTGTCACAACCAACCACAAGAAAGACAAGCCATGAAAAATCGTTGCTCCTCTAAATCCTATGCAAGACATCCTCGAGAAACTAGTAGCATGATAGTATGAAAAGACAAGATAATCACCATGATATGTCATGGATCCTCTAAATCTTGATACCAATAAATCCTTGAGAAACTAGTAGCACGACAAAAATCAAATGAAAAATACCAATATTAAAGATAGTGTTTTCCAAGTATGTCCAAATGTCAAGTGTTTCGATGTTTCGATGTCAGGTTGGATGAAGTCTAGGTTTACATGAAAAATGCCAGGTAACATCAAATTTAGGAAGGACACATCCTGAATGATGTCGATGATGAGAGGATCGATCCTCAAATGTCAAGAGAATTCTTCAAAATGATAGATGACAGAGTCAATGATTCAAAAAGACATATCCTAAAGCATAAATAAATGACTAGGGTTGTTCTTCAGAGAGATGTATCTAGAGAGTAAACAAGAGTTGACAAGTTGAATTGTTATGAAAGTTTGACCAAAGTTTACTAGATGAGTGAGTTGACTACATGACGGAGTTGACATGCCAATTTAGTTGAAGTGTTGAAAATGATTGTCAAGGTTTGTTTAAGAGTTGTTTGATTTAGGAAATTCATGGGAAAAGACCAGTTGACTCAATAGACCCTAAGAGACTGAACCTAGGGGGCCTCTGGGGTTCATTGAAATATGCCCTTGCCTACATGGCGACGCACAAAGACCTTGTAGTTCAAAATGACTTAACTTTGCTTTATTTGACAAGAGATAATAGTCAAGATTTTATTTTGACAATCAAAAAGGACTAACCTAATGCCTCGGGGGCACATTGATAGATGGTCTTGCTTGCGTCCAGTCACAAAGGGAATGTAGTTTGATGATGACAAAGACTGACATGACTGACAGGATGTACTAACTTTGTTTTCGGGATTTTTGAGTGCTATTTGGATGGTTTTGTATTTTTTCCATACTTCTTTTTTTAGGTTTTGAATTTTTATGATGTTTTTGGATTTCTTGAGGACATATTTTTATTTTTATGGATTTTTTCAGAACATTTTTTTATTTTTATGGGTTTTTTTAGGACATTTTCTAATTTTTATGGACTTTTTCGAGAGATTTTGTGATTGTTGGGACCATGTGCGAAATCCACTATAGTCAAGTCTAGGAATAACCAAGTTTGGATGAGATGGAAAAGGACATGACTGGGATGAAAGGTGGAGGATATGCGAGGCATGATGTCAACCATTGTTAGTCATGGAAAGAAAGGGTGAGACTTATGATGACTGTTGTGAGGGTGCTAGAAGATCAAGCATTTATTATGGATGAAGGTAGATGGAGTGATAGTAGATGGTGAAGCAAAGATCAACTACACATGATGCCTGTTTGCCAGGTTTTCACCATGGTACCTATCCAAAGCACCACCAAAGTGGTTTCCACAATTGGACATATTATTTCTCTTTACTATTTTTGATATTCTCTAATTTTTTTGGGTGTCACCAAGATGCCTGTTTGCCAGGTTTTCATCAGGGTGACAATTTTTTGTATTTTTCTATTTTTTTTGGTATTTTGCAATTTTTAGCCAAGCTCTCTAATGCTATGTGTAGAATTTGCAAAGATGAAAACTTTTGATAGGATATGTCAATTGTTCCCTATTTGGAGTAGCTAACTGGTAAGTGCTAGAACTAAATGCGGTAGTGATGATGTAAGGACCCAACCAATTAGGCTAAAATTTTCCAAGTTTGTCATGGTCAAATTAATTCTTTAGATTTTGCATCAAGACCAAGTCGCCAATGTCAAATTTTTTTACCATAAATCTCTAGTTATAACTATGGAAAAAGTGATTATGATATGATTGTAAGTGATTCAAGGCATTTTGTCGACATTCTTCTAACAATTCCAACTCATATAGTCAAAACTATTGATATTCTTTGTCATCAATCAATCCCTTCATGGAGACTATGAGAGAGGGGATTTTGATCTCAATGGGAAGGATAACTTTAGCTTCAAAGACCAAGGCAAAGGGGGTGGCTCTAGTAGGTGTGTGAATTTCGGTGTGATAGACCCATAAGGTAGGATTAAGTTGTAGATTCTAGTCACAAACAACATCATTGACAATCTTCTTAAGAATCTTGATAATGGTCTTGTTATATGCCTCAGCTTGACCATTCCCTTATGGGTAATAAGGCATGGATAAATGGTGTTGAATGTGGAAGCACTCACAAAGCTCATAGACATCCTAGTTTTTTAAAGGATTACCATTGTTTTTGATGATGGATTGTGGGACACCATACCAAAAAATGATGTAGTTAAGGATGAATTTGGAAATATGCTTACCGGTTATGTAAGTGAGAGGAATGGCTTCTATCTATTTGGTGAAATATTTAGTGGCAATAATAATGAATTTATGGCCATTAGATGAGGTGGGATGGATTTTACCCATGAGGTCGAGTCCCCATTGTGTGAAGGGCCAAGGAGAAGTGATTGGTCAAAGTTATTATGTAGGCACATGAATTAGATCACTGTGCACTTGACATGAACGAAATGTTCTCACAAACTGAAGGGCATCCTTTTCCATGGTCGGCTAGTAATACACAAGTCTCATAACTTTCTTAGCTAAGGTTGGGCCACTCGAATGATATTTGCATATACCCCCATGTACCTCTTGTAAGGTTGTTTGTGCTTCATCTATGTCGAGACATCAAAGAAGTGTACAATCAAAGCTTTGAATGTATAGGGTATCACTAATGATGGTGTAACAAGTGGCTTTGCAGATGAAGGACTTACATTGGTTGTTAGAAATATTTGGCAAGAGGGTATGGGGCTGAAGGTAATCATATATCTCTTGATACCAAGGTAAATTGGGAGCAATGAGCTCACAAGCCATTTTTGACTCAAGAATATCATAAGCGAGAACCAACAACTGTTCCACTAAGAACTCAAATTGTGGTACATTGTTGGGAATGCCTAAGACTGATCCAATTGTGGCCATAGTGTCTGCTACCTTGTTTTGTGTCTTGGGAATTTGCTCAAAAAAAATCATATGGAAATGTTATGAAACTATCCACCATGCATTTATAGGGCATCAAATTTTCATCCTTGGTGTCATAATCATTGTTGACTTGGTTGATAACTAACCGAGAGTCTCCAAAGACCAGAATTGTCTTGATTTTCCATTTGATGACCATTCGAAGTCCTATTACCAGTGCTTCATATTCAGCTACATTATTAGTGCAGGGGAAGGTGATTCTAAATGACTTAGGAATATAATCTCCTTGTGGTGTAATAAACAATATGCCTACCTTTGAGCCATGAAGTGTATGGGACCCATCAAAATAGAGTTTCCATGGTAACTTAGGGCCTAAATGGAAGATAGATTCATATGGGAAGTTAGCTACCAAAGGGTGATCACCTTGGATGGGTACATCAGTGAGTTGATCCACAATAAACTTTCCTTTTATTGCCTTGTGTTCCATGTATTGTATTTCATACTCACTAAGTATAATTACCCACTTTTCCAACCATCCTGTTAATGTTGTGTGACTGAGAAGATACTTTAATGGATATATTTTTGTCACTAACTATGTCTTATAATTTAGCATATAATGTCTCAAATTTTTAGCAACAAATACCACTACGAGACAGGCACATTCAATGGGCATGTAGCTAAGTTCAAATCCAACCAAGGTGTGACTGATGTAGTATATAGCTCTTCCTTTATCCTCATGGTCATTTTATGCAAGTAATTCCCCTAATGTGGAAGTGGTCGCAGAGATATACAAGATCAATGGTTTTCCATCAATGGGAATAATTAGGATAGGTGGTTTCAGAATATAATTCTTGATTTGTTCAAAATCCATTTGACATTTCTTAGTCCACACAAAGGGGAGGCCCTTGCATAGTAGATATTGAAAGGGTTGACATTTGTCGACTAACTGTGTGATGAACCGTCTGATAGACTGAAGTCTTCCTTCTAATGTTCTGAGTTCACTAATTCTCTTCGGAGGAGGCATGTCCAAGATTGCTTTCACTTTAGCTGGGTCAACTTTGATACACCGACGAGAAATTACGTAGCCCAGAAGCTTACTCAAAGTCACACAAAAAACACACTTCTTAGGATTGAGACACAATTTATACTCTTCTATCCTTTTTAAGATCTTATTTAGCACTTTCAGGTGATCACAACATGTTAGGGACTTTGCTAGGAGATCGTCAATGTAGTATTTCATAAAATTATGCATGAGATCATGAAATATTGTAGTCATGGCTGGTTGATATGTAGTGCCTAGATTCTTCAAACCAAAAGGCATGGCATTCCAATAGCAGGTACCCTAGGGACAAGTGAATGTTGTTTTGTGTTGATCTTTTGGGGCAATTCAAATCTAATTGTATCTTGAGAAACCATCCATGAGGGAAAACATCTCGTACCTAGCTGTGATATCTACTATGATGTCTATGTTTGGAAGAGAAAAATTATCTTTCAGACATGCCTTGTTACAATCTCTAAAATCTATAGATATGCGTATTTTCTCGTTTGATTTTGTGATAGGTACCAGATTGGAAATCCATTCTGCATAATCTATTGATCTTATAAATCCCACATCTAGTAATTTCTTGAGTTTGACTTTGACAAGTAATGCAATTTGTGGGTGCATCTTACGTAACTTTTGTTTGACAGGTTTGACCTCGAGAAGCAAAGGTAGATGGTGCAATACTAATGTTAGATCTAATCTCGACATGTCAGTATAAGACCATGCAAAGTTTATTTTTCATCATGTAAAAAACTCTTTGAACTCAAAATTATCCTCTCCAATCATTGATGTTGCAAAGATAATCATCTTAGGATTTTTAGGTGTGGCTACATTGACTTTCACAATACCCTCAATGAGCATGGCTAATTTTTCTTGTGTCATGGGAATAAAATAAAATCCTCTATCTTTGGGCCCCTCAGAGAGGTTTTCACCCTCAGATACTTCCTTTCTATTTACTTTTGTATCATCAGAAGGTGCCTTACAATTTTCACCTAAAGATGTGTCTTTTTTTTGTTTTATTTTTCTTATTTTTGTGACTAGAGGATTGAATAGTCTCCCTAAAGTCTGTTGCGGAATCAAGATCTATGGTGAATCTAGCTTAATGGTCCCCACTTGGTATTCCTTCATGGAGTCCCATTAATTCTACAATAGCTTCATCATTCTAGAAAATTTCCATAATGGGTGAGTCCTATTGGTCCCAATCAACAAGTTGCGGGTATATAAGGGAAATGCCATCATCAGTGTTGGTGAAATGTTGGGATGAAGCTGACAACATACAGATGGAGGTTGAAAGGGTAAAGATGGATATGTCTTTAAAGTCCCATGAGGATTTTATACAATCGTCCTCTTCATACTCAGGCAAGTTGGATTCATGGTCGAAATAAGTGACAAACGTTGGCGTACTGGACTCTTGGTCAAAAGAGGAAATAGATGGGTTAGAATCATGAAAAATTGGTTATGGTGGTAGTTTAGGTCTGTAATCATCATGAGACTAAAAGAGTTTTACCCAGACTTCCCTTTGCAGTGGGAATTTAGGAGGATCTCTAGAAAGTTCAACGTTAATTTTTTTTCTGAATCTTTCATCAAAAGAAGATTCACCTGGTTCTCAAAACATTTCATCAAGCTCATAGTCACTTAGGGATCTCTCAGAACCATATTCCCACTCGTGGGAGTCAGTCTTAGTATGGGAATATTTTATGGTCTTGAATATTTTAGAAGTATTTATACCCTCACCCGAAAGTACATGGGTATGTGGACCATCAATCTTGAGTGGCTCAAACCCTAACCCCATATTCTTCAGTCTTTTATATGGCACTATAGGTTCTCTTCATCCGGTCTTGTTTATATCAAGACCACTAGTTCCATCGTAGCCTTTTTCTTTCATCATCTCATGGACTTTTCCATACTGTTGTATTGGAAGTGGAGGTAAGTCTTCTGTATATTTGTAAATCCATGCCTAAATATCTTCAATATCTTCATTATTCATATCTCCCCATTTTGTGAAATTCATTGTTGGAGGAAATTTAAAGATCATTTTTGGTTTTATTCTGAAAATAGGGCCCACCATGAGATTTTGGAGACTTGGGTATTGTAGTGATGTAGTAGAAAGTGTGTAGTTTTTACGTGCCACAACCTTCATCCTAGATCTTAATGCCTAGATCGACACTTGGAGTAGTGAAAGTAGATGGTGTGATGGAGGTCGAAGTAGTGGATGTGGTGACTTGGAAAGTGTGGATGGATCGATGTATTTGGAAGAATTGGATGTTGAAGCTTCACGATTAGTGGGCACTTGGTATTTAGTAATGCCTCTCAAGCTGGTGCAATATTGGAAGGGATCGAGATCTCCAAGTATGGTAATTTCGGCGCCATCGAATGGAAACTTAAAATATTGGTGGTAAGTGGATGGTATGGCCTTTAAGGCATGGATCTAAGGTCAAACACGTAGGATGTTGTAAGGTAGCTCAAGATCCAGGACCTGACATGTGGTATCTACAATTACTAGACCCACACAAATGGGGATTGTGATAATGCCCCTAGAAGAGTGTTCCTCATCATCATATGCCTTTATGGCAATTCTTTTGGTGGCATCCACACATGCATTAGAGAAGCCTAGTGATTTGACTAGTTTTAGGGAACATATATTCAGTCCCGCTTTGCCATCTATTAAGACTCGTCTAACCTTGTTTTTATGGATGAAGAATTCAATGTGCAGTGCATCATTGTGATATGGTTTAGGTGAGAAATAATTTTGGTTCAAAAAGGTGATGTGATGGGGAGTAGTCAAGTATTTGACCATGGATTTGAAGTGGTTGACATCAATGCCAATATGTATGGAAGACTCCTGTAAGACCTTATCAAGTATGGATTTGTGTGTAGGCGAGATGTGTAGTAGCTCAAGTATGGAGATTTGAGTGGGCGTTTTACCCAATTGGTCAATAAGATTGAATTGTCCTTTGGGTTGTGATTGTTTGGTAGAGGGATCAGGTATTGTGATCTTTGGTTGTCTAGCAAGAGGACCATCTATTGTGGCCTTTCCTTGATGGGTGGTGACATTACACTTCAGAGTCTTCTTAATGGTGATAGTATTAATGTGTTCATCAATAGCTAAGAGGTGATTAATTATAGGTTCACTCGAATAGTCAAAAGAAACACAAGTGTAATTGGCTCAATTTTTAGTCTTTGGACCTGACATAGTGGGGTTATTTGAACCATGATCATGCAATGGGTTTTTATGAATTGTATGGTCCAAATTTGAAGAAAATTATTGACCGTCTATTTCAATGGCATGAATTTCAATAAGATCCCATATGAGATTTCTCAATTGTCCACAGGAAGAATTTTTATGCCCTTTTACTCAATGATATTCACATAAGGCATTATCATCCCACCATGATGGTTTGAACTTCAAAACAAAAAAAATAAAATAAAAACATGAAAAAAATAGAAAACATCCAAATAACACTCAAAAATCCCAAAAACAGAATTATAGTCCATCTTGTCAGTCATGTCAGTCTTTGTCATCATTGAACTATGTTGCCTTTGCGACTGGACATAGGCAAGTCCATCTGTTGATATTCCCCCAAGGTATTAGGTTAGTCCTTTTTGGCTGTTAAAATAAAGTCATGACTCCATCTCTTGTCAAATAAGGAAAAGTTAGGTTATGTCGAACTACGAGGTCTGTGCGCATTGCTACGTAGGCAAGGCCATCTGTCGATGAGCCCGTGAGGCCTCCTAGGTTTAGTCTCTTAGGGTCTATTAAGTCTATCAGTATTTTTTGTTGGGAATTAAGTTGTCTCAACCTTTGCAATTTCCTAGCATTAAAATATTAATTTATTAATGCTTATGTTGTATTTTCTTGCTCATATTAATTTTTCATCTAATGTGACTTGGCACGGTGAGTTGTAAGCATATTTAGAGGTCACATGGGATGTGACATGGAAATTGAGGTATCCCACTTTGAGAAGATATTATTTGACATGTGTCGACATCTTTGAGGGATTCTATGAAAAATTCTTATGATATATTCCTATGACGATCTTAGGACACGTAAGAGCCAAATTATATGACAAGATGGACATGTGTTGGAAGGAATATTTGCATGAGGAATCTAGGTGCCAAATTTTGACTATGACAAGTTGTAAGAGAATTTAAGAGGCATCTTCTATTAGTTGGTTATGACAAATTCTCTTACAACTGTAAGGGTTGTCATATATGATAGATTCTATGAAATTGTAAGGCATTTGTCATACCTATTTGAGAAAAATTTGGGGCACCCAAGTATGGAGGAATGTAAGGGGGGTTAGGAATCATGTGACAAGTGTCACAAGAGTCAACTATGTGGTTGGAAAGTGTTCCACATGGATTTGGATGTCTATCTCTTGTAGCTTGTTCTAGAAGCTACCTTCATGCTTGTATTATCTATATATTGGATGTCTTGGAGTGGGGCTTTTTGTATGATGAGAATTGCAAGCTTATGTTGTCAAATTTCTTCCAAAAGAGAAAGATGTAGTCTCCATGTTAAGGTTGTGAGCCCGAAATGTATTGTAACCTTATGGTTGTTGATTAATACATTGGTTAAATGTTTTGGAGGGTGGGTTTTTACCTGAAAGGGTTTTCCCCACATATATGATTTTTTCTTCTCTTTTGTCTATCTTTCTTCTATTCTTCATGTTTCTCATTCTTAAATGTTATTTTATATGTCGTTATGCTGCTGAAATTTTCTTAGATCTGGAACTACATCATCTTTCCTCTAAGGGTTAATGCATGGGAATTTAACTATGTTCGTTTCCATTTTAAGGCATAGTAGTATGTGTTTGTATCAAGATGATTAAAATCTGATTTGTTTAAAGAAAGTATGTAAAATTTTGAAGGTGTATACTGGTTTTTGGAAGGCTTTCCAAGTTTGTCATTCCCTTTCATTTGGTATTAGAGCTTAGTTCCAGACTTGCATGTGTATTTTTGTAAGTTGCATGTACTTGTAAGGACTTGCATGTCACTTACATGTTCTTGGGTGTGTATGTTTGTAAGTTTCATGTAATTGCATGTGTGTTGTATGTACTTGCATGGAATTTCATGTCACTTGTATGTGCTCGCATGGTGTTGCATGTGGTGTTTGGAGTTTTGGGTATTTCTTCTATTGTGATTTCTTAGCTTGGAAAGCTTGAGGGAATCTATTTTGAAGGAATTGGCTGATTATTAATCCTTGGCTGAATGGAAGTTTTGCAGTTGATCTTGTTTTTTGGGAATAGTAGGCATTATGAAGAATGGAAAAGATAGAGATTTTATGGAGTTGTTCACGTTGTTATATTTGATATGTTATTGATCTAGAGCTCCTGATTTGACAGGTGAATAACCCTCATGCATGGTGGTTATTTTTCATTCTACAGTTATGTTTAGTAGAGTTTTCATATTGAGTATTTGAGATGGACTCTCTGGTCATATGAAGAGACTCATGTTGTTATTACTTTAGTTTGGTGTGCCTATGTTTTGTGTTTGTTTTTAATTCTTGACATTGGAAGGAAGTGTTTTTAATAACCCCGAATGCATGTAGGCTATGGAGGTTATCATTAGATGATTTGGAAGCTTCTAAAATGGTCTAATTCTCTCTCAAATGAATGTACATGGTGGTGGTGGAGTTGTTCTACAAATGGGTTTGGAGTTCTTGGACTTCTTCTTCCTTTGGTTGGTTGTACTTGCATGTCTCAGTTTCATGTTGGTTGGATCTGAGGGTTTTATGGATTTTCTGTTAAAAATCTATGGTTATGCATATTCATGATATTCCATTGTTTTGGTTTAACTATTATGGTGGTTTGCAGACTTGTGGGTCTTCCAAATGATAAGTGGATATGGATTTTCATGTGTGTTACAAACACAATGGTTTTGCAGGTTTAACATGGTTAATCAAAACTTATGGTTTTGTAGATCTGTAGATGGAATATTTTTTCAGATTATGTTTTTGGATGTAGATAGTTGTAGGTTTGAATGTATGCTTCATGCATGAGAAGGATTTATAGTTTTCCTAAAAAGTTGCAGGTTCTTGTAGCTCTTGAGTATTCACTTGTTTAGATGAAATTTGTGATCTATTATTCTAGATGTTTAAGTGGATTTAGATCTACATGGAGATGGTTTTTTACATGTTTTACATGTTAATAAAAAAATGTGGTTTGTATATCTATGGAGAATATTGTGCTTAAAATATTAGAGTTTTTTGGATGAAAACAATTATAGATTTGTAGGAATTCTTGTTTAGTCCCTTGACTATGGTATTCAATTGTGGATATTTTGGCAAATCCAGTCTAGTGGTGATCTAGTGTTTGAGTCTTAAAATCTATAGGTTATCTTCTTTGATATCCTAGTTTTTCATATTACTAATGTGATGATGATTTTTCATGCTTCAATCTTTGGGATCTATGGGTCATGCAATTGTATGGGCTGATCACCCATTTAGTTGTAGTGGGATGACTCGGATGTGGACTATTTATATCCACAAGATTGTTTCAGTGATGGTGTATATTTCATCAGTTGACCTTGTTTGAGGTCATTTGTGCATTAGTATGTGTTGTATTGAGATGAGAGGATGGTTTTCAGTACTTGGATAGGCAGTTGTGAGGACCTATAGCATGTATTTTATCTTCTTGTCTTGGAGATCTTGGCTTCACTTATATATTACTGAAATTGTAGTTGAGTGTGTGTAGACCTAGATGATCTTCATGGAGGAGATGGTTGTCATCGTGCCATGTGTATCACGGTATCACGGTTCAGTGGGAGTTGTTGGTAGTGATTTGGATTCATCACTTGGTGATGGATGATCTTTTTTAGTGTTGTAGATGTTACTAGGAGGAGATCTTAGATCTTGTTGCTACAAAAGGGTTCTTTTACATTTGGATGGACACTATTTTGGAGATGGTCATCTTCATGAGATTGAATATGTGTGATACCTTAGATCCATGGCGGGATCTTGGAGTCTTTAGTTGGGGTATCTGTAGTGCTTTGATAGGTGATGTTGGTTTAGAGTATGTTGGTGGTTTGTCATGGTATACTCTTGATGGCGTAGTAGAGTTTTGGATTTTTGCATTGATCTTGAGACCTTGGTTTGTTCACTTGGAGCATGGGATATCCTAATGGGGATGGTAAGATCATGATGTCATAATAAGTTCCCAATTCTGATGATTGGAGCTTTGATAATGGTGTGGTGATTCTCTATGTTTTGGGTGCATTGGTCATATGCTTGAGAACTTCATGATAGTGCAATGATGCATTTGGAGTTTAGCATGAGATGGTTATTTTCTAGTGCTCATGGATACATGAAGAATGAGGTGTGGATTTTTTTCTCTCGAGATGAGAGAAGTGGTGTTGAGATGGTTACTCTAGATGAGATTTCAACAAAAAGTCTGAGGACCCTACACCTTGGTTGGATGTGAGTTCAACAGAGACCAATGAGGAGATTTATCTTGGATTCACTATAATTGTAAACATATTCTTGGTTTTTTATTGAAAATTCTTTTTAATTTGTAAATTGAATTCTAATATATTTTTCCATTTGCAGTTATCAGTTGGTATATGAGCACCCTCAGGACCTAATGCCTACAGGAGGAAAAATTTGAGTTTTTGTCTTGTTTTGTGTTGTTTCATGTTAATAGGGTCATTTGTGACTATTTGGAATCATTTTGATCCATTTTGGAATGTTATAGTTCCATTGGTCAAAAGTTGTAAACATTTGCAAAAAAAATGTAAAAGTTGTCATTGTGAAAGTTGTCAAAAGTGCATTAAAGTTACAAATTTGTTTAGGAAGTTAGTTGTGGGTGCTTGGTAGTTGGAGAATTCTTAGAAAAGAATAATACATGTTGTAAATATTAATACCAAGGTTGGGAAGGTTGGGAGGAGATTGGAATGAAGAAATTTCAATTTTGCACTCTAAAAACTATATTTTTCTTTCAAATTTGTTTGTTCTTTTCATTTGTGTGGATTGTACTTTGCATTTAATGACCTAAACTTGATTGGAGATGATAGAGGATTGAATCACCTTCCAAATAAAATTGGTTTGGGGGAAAAATTTAATTCATGGCTTTTTACTTTCATTCTAGGGGCGTGCCATATTGCTATGCTTGTTTGAGTAAGGGTTCAAGCACAGTTGCATACATTCATGGAAAAGTGGTCCTAGATTGTGAGATGTGTTGAGAATTTATTTTTTTGAGACCATATGAGATGTGTTTGAAGTATTGGAATAGGAGTAGGGACCCCTTGAATCCAAGAACTCAGTTGTGTCATGCCCAATTGCCTAAGTAGGCCTAATAAGAAGGAGGATAGTCAGTTTTTAAACCCTTTTGTATTAAGAAACCCTACCTCATTTCTAGATATGTGTAAGAATGGACAAAAGGGTATCCTAAATGGGTTCTCTTTTCTATAGATCAAGTATTTTCCAAACTATATGACCAAAACGACCTTTTTGAAAGGCTATAAGGAAGAATGGTGGTTTGTGAAGGAAAGCCCATTAATTGATGACTAAGGGTTGTTGTGAGTGGTTGTATTAGGTTTTTGGATCATTGTACACCCCTACTCTACATCATCTACAGATTGGAAAGTCAACATTTATCAACTTATGAACTCAATCAAGTTTTACTGATTCAAGTTGATTTATACATTATTTTTTATTTGGACATTAGGAAATGAAGACAGGGATTGTAAGGAATAAATTAGATGATAGTGATCATAATGTTCAAATTCTAGAGATAGAATATGAGTGTGCACGTACTAAAAAAGTTGGCAAGAATAATAAATATATTTTGAGTCTTGGTTTGAAAAGGCAAGTTTTAAATCCACTAAGTAGTATATTATTTGTTTAATAGTGTTTAATCAAATTTTATAGGAAATACATTTATGTATATAAGACATAATATGATATTTTTGTTTTGTTTTATAGGAAACAAAGAGAGTGCAAATAAAATATGGAGAAAAAAAAAGGAAAAAAGATGTAGTGCCCCAATCTTGTAGAAGCCAGTGTTTTTGTGATTCAACAAATGAATTTGGTGAAAATGATAGTTGTGATGATGTGCAACCTGGTATAGCACATGGTGATGTTCAGTCTGATATAACACATGGTGATGTGCAACCTGATATAGCACATGGTGATGTTCAACCTCATATAGTATATGGTGATGTGTAGCCTAATAGAGCACATGATGATGTGCAATGTTGTGATGATATCTTAGGACTAAGTCTAAGGGAGTTTATTGAAAAACATCAAGGTAAAGGAACAACAAATTTGCAAATTCTTTTTTCAACATTAAAGGATGTGTTTAAAAATGTGGAATCCACGAAGACTGATACTAATCTACCTACTCATGCCACACCTGATGTGGCCAAGGAGCATGAAGTTCCAGTTAATGAAAGTCATGAAGAGAGAATACTTTCATTTGTTGTGCCTTAGAGTGTACTTGTTACATCTAGAAATTTTGATGGAACTAGTGGATCAAACATAAATATTGGTAGTGGTAGTTTAATAGAATATGTGGATGCTCTTTGTCAAAACACAAAGATTGAGTCAAGATTTGTATAGATCTATTGAGAGGAATACAAAAGAAAGAAAATTAGAAGGAAATAATCCATTCTTGCTTGAGGTATCAAGAAATGGTGAGCCCATTGGGCCAAATGCTAAAAAGTGAGCCACCGAGTTGGCTGTAAGATGTAGGGACCATTTAGATATTTGAAAATCAAATTATGTAGATCAAGATCAACAAGCTTTGGAAAATGTTATACAAAAAATGAAAAATGCTTTTGAGACTATCGGTGGACAAATCTCTAGAAAATATTACAAGAAAAGAATGAGAGTTTTGATGAACAATTATAGATACATGTGCAAAAAATAAATCATGTTGGGAAAAGAGAGGTTCGACTCCAGTCTATCTCCCAAAGAGTCGGAGGCATTGAGAGAAAGTATGCATTTTGAACAATATTGGGTAAAGAGTAATAGAGGCAAAAGAGCAAGAGATAATATGAGTGTTGGATATACATTTGGTTGAGATAGGTTGCATGCCAAAATGGAAAAAAAATGTAGTAAGTGTATGGATTTTTGGTTGAATCTACATTGTGTTATTTATTTTGTTTTTTTATTGAACTGACTATAGGTTGAAATCGACATTGTATTTTAGGTGGAAAACAATAATAGAGAAGTAGGTGCAAAAAATATTGTCAATTATATGGCAGCGCTAGATGTTAGTAAATCTAAGAGTAGGATGAAGCTGAAATCTAGTTCATCAGTAGAGATTCACAACCATCTATTTAATGCCCAGTAGGAGCCTCTGTAGATCATGTCAACTCATATGAACAAGGGCACCAAAAGGTAATGAGCTGCATATTAGGTCTCAATCACCAAGTTTCCAAGTTGTTTGAAATCATTAACCCTATGGTTTTTACATGGAATGAGCATAAATTCATGGATTCAGATGAGGTAAGAGGCTCTATTCATCTCATTTTTTCTTGTTTGGTAGTTCTATATACAAATGCCTCTTAGTATGTAGATTATTGAAATCTGAGTGTAGGAGAATCCAACCCAGTTTCTTTACTATTGGAGTGATCCAAAAAATGTTCTTTTGGACAAATTTATAGCTTGCATTCTTTACTTGACTATTGAATTCTTTGTATATTTTTTTGCACGATGGTTAAACCACATGCAGAGCAATTTTTTTAAAGGAATAGGAAAACAAAAATGCCTTTAGGGTATCAACAAAGTTGTCAATATTGATAGTGATGAAGTGGACAAGAATGTGCAACATGGTCATCTTAGTTTTCCTGAAGTTGAGGTAATTAATATAATAGTTTTCAATTATCTATCCCAATGTTTTATCATTATTTATGCTTAAACTGTTCTTTTGGACAAAAAATTATAGCTTTTTCATTCTTTACTTGAGTTATATTATTTTTTCAATGATGATTAAACCACATGATGCCGCACAATTATATGAAAGAAGGAAAAAAAGAAAAATGCCCTATCAATAGAACTCTCTACAAATCTATACAACTTAATGTCTACAATGATGTTGATGGGTATGTGCAGGATCATGATGGGCCAAAAAGTGGCGATATGTAAGTGATATGATGGCCCATGTGGTTGACGACTTTGTTTTTACCCAAAATTGATGAAATGAAATGGGCTTTTATAGGAGATTCTCAACTTTCCACCAATATAAATTATGCTTTACTTTGAATTTAATAAATAATTATTATTCATTTTCTATTGGAATTATGACTAAATTCTTAATTGATAGGTTGATTGAAAAAAATCTATATCTTTCAAACGGTATCACATTTTTTGAATCCAAAAAATGCGTCACATTCTAAGCTTTGAAAACTATAGGATTAAAAAAAAAAAATGAATTTCATGAAGTTTTGGCCAAGTTAAGGTGGTTAGACATATGAGTTTTTATATTTTTTAAAATTTGTAATAAAAAAATCATAATTAATTATTTACTTGGGAAAAATTTACAAAAAAATATGCATCACATCGAGACATGAGTCCCCTACTTATATCTAAATATTATAAAAAAATATTATCATTTTATTGTGGTTAGGGTGGTCAAACAGACACCTACTTCTTATTTTTTCTCAGAAATTTAAATACTACTGCATTGAAATTTCAAAATTTCACCAAATAGATTTAAAAAAAAAAATCCTAGTAGTTTAGAAACTACATTCAATTTTTTATAGATTCTATTCTTTCATATTTTTGAAATAATATATAGATAGCTTATTCAAATTTTTATGTCAAGTTGCCTAACATTGATTTTCTGAATTTTCATTGCCACTTAAGAACTTGTTTTTCCATGACGATCCTACACATACCCTGATAGTGATTATGATGATGAACTCAAAGAGCATGAACATGACATTCATAGTGGTAGTCGTGTTGAACTCGAATTGAGTGCTATGAAACCACATGCAAGTAAGTACTATTCAAGTAAGTAATGGTTGTTTTATTATATAAATAAGGGTAAGCATTACCTATTTGATAGAAGTTAGGCATTAGAATAGTAGTGAAGTGTAGTTAGCTAGTATACATAGATTATGGAATTAAGGGAGAACATATAACTTACATATGGAAGGTTAGAGCTTAGTTGTAATAGAGTGTTTTATAAAAACACATAAAAAAATTGATTTGTTCCAAGACATAAGATAAATTGCATACAGCTATCAAAAACAATATAATGTGTCTTTTTTTTGTTTTTGCAGATATTTATTGATAAAATCCAAGAAGGGGATATAGTTGAGGTGTTGCATCCACAGGATGGTGTTGCTGCAGGCATTAGGTAGATTCAATCACTATCTATTGTACATGGATTCAAATTGAAAGGAATATGAGATGCAAATGTATGTATTTTATAGGTCTCAAGTAACATACCCCTTCCTCATGCAAATAAAAAAAATGGACCTATCCATCTAAAAGAGAAAGTAGGGACCTTTGCACGGTGGCCACTAAAATATTTGAAAAAAATCACAGAGAGTTAGCCGTAATTGCATAAGATAAAAAGAAGGGTTAGTAGAAACAAAGTGTGGAGAGTGAAGTTGCATACAAAGAATGTACTAAGCTTGAATAAGTTGAACCCCAAAAAAACCAGAAAATCTGATTTGGGTGTACATTCTATGAGTAGAACATAGAATGTTCTATCTTATTTCACCTGTAATGTAAAACCCCTTAATTATGTTTTTCTCTTTTAGTTTGGGTTTCACTCATTCAAACTAGTACATTATAGAAGAGGGGATATGTTGCTATATAAGCAATATACGCAAAGAACATGGGTGCAAAAAAATAAGTAAATACAAAGTAGATAAAGAGGTGTAGAGAAGAGGAAAAGTTGTAGAGAGTGCAACATACATGTATGTGCAATTACAAATAAGTTGCAACATAGAACTGTCATCAAAATTGTAATATCCTGCATAACTGAAAAAAAGGCTTTGTATTTTCTCAGTCACAACACTGAGAAAAACACTTTGTAACAGTATATTTTTCAAAGAAAAGACACATTTCTATCTTGTATTTGTTGTAAGAACATGTTCTATCAATAAAATTTCAGTATTTTCCATTTTTAATAGTCATTTCATTATGTGCAAATGAATGATTGATAATGTTTTTCAGTGTTTTTATATGTTTAAACCTCAATTGAAGCATTGTCTCATTTCTAGCACTTATAAGAAAAAATTAGTGAACAAAAACAATTAAATAAACTACCAATTGACTAAATATACTGCCAACTGACATAAATCAATGTTAATAAATATGACTAAATATAATGATTATGTAATTAAAAAACAATGTATCAATATACCTATCAGTTGACAGAAATCAGTGAGCAAAAACAATTATATAAACTACCAAATTGATCAAAATGATGATTAAAATTAATGACTAAATACACTACCAATGGAAATAAATTAGTGAATAAAAATGAGTAAATAAGTGACCAGTTAACATCAATAAATGAATAACGACAAAATATACCAGTGAATACAAAATTGATTGAATAAGTGACTAGTTTAAAAAATTCAATGACTAAATTAACGACTAAATTGTACACTACCAAATCAATCAGATTAACGACTACATAACAACCAAATCAATTAATCAGGCAACTAAATTAACGAGCAAGTCAATCACTCAGATGACTAAACCTTGACCAAATCGATCAATCGGACGACTAAATTAACGACCAAAATCGATCAGCTGAACGACTAAAAATTGTTTAGTCATCAATTCAGTCCTGTTATAAATGACTGAAAATAAACTACTATTGGTCACATGACCATGTTTAGTCATTTATAAGCAGTTTTAGTATTTTTTTCAGTCTTATATTAATATTTTTGTACTAGTGGAAAAAACTAAAAAATCCATCTTTTGTGGGGTTGCTGGAAATGGGTTTTAAGTAATTTTTAATTAATTTTTGAAGGTTTGAATGTGTCGAAATAGGAGAGGGCATACCATATTGGAGGGGCCCAAATAAATCATATGAATTTACTTTCATGACAGGAGGAGAAAACCAAGGGAAAACCCATTCTTCAGGAATGAAAGTTTCAAGAGGAAAAGAAGGATATAGGAAAAAGGAGGCCTACCATTCTTTAGAAATAATTATTGGATGTTTTGTTGTAGTTTTGGACTGATTTATAATATCCATGAAGGTTTTATAGCAACTGGGTTGAAGATCAATGAGTTTTAGGTGGATTTGAGGTGCTGGAAGATGAATTAGTTTGCAAGAGCTCACATAGTTGAGAATAGTTTGATCTTGAATGTATTTATTTTGCAAATTACAAGTTTGTAAGTAATTTACTTGTTATATATCAGTCTATAGATGACTAAAATTCATGTGAAATCATATTCCCTAAACTGAGCAATTTAATGCATTCATTTGCAAGCAATTTTTTGCAAGAATGAAGGTTTTGTCATTGATGTTAATTGGTCAATTGGTTATCAATTGGTTGATATTTTAATTAATGTCATGGATGTAGGTTATTGGTTATATATGTCGAGGATGTTAAAAAAATTCTAATGAAGAAAGGTTGCAGGTGTTTAGTGGTTGCTCTGCGTTTTGCTTTAGGATTTTCTCCTATGTTTGTGTGGTTCAGATATGCTGATCATGGTTGTTGGAAGCTACTATATCTAGATTCTTAGCATATGATTCATTGAAAAGTGGGAGTTATGTTCACTAGTTGTGAAATGTGGTTTTCTATGTATCTGGCTGAGGTTCGGGAGCAATTTTTTTGGTCCATATTTTTTTTGGTTGATTCTTATGGCTTGTGGTTCTAGAGTTATGTTGTTATGATCATGTTGAAGATAATTTTGTTGTCTGGAAATATTGGATCGTGCTAAGGATTGTGTGTTCTTTAATTGATCTATGTGTGTTACACTAGTTTGCACGACCTTGTGTTGAAAAATAATTTCAAAGTTGATGAAGTAGGTTGGGGCCTATTTGGGTTCTCATCAGGCGTGTGTTGGGTCACCCTCTTTATAATTCCACCCTAGGAGTTTTTGGTGCTGACCTAATTTGAATTTAATAATGGATGGACGAATTTGGATATGTTTCAAAGTTGAAGATGGTATAAATACAAGATGAGTTAGTGGTGAAACGTGTGTAATAGATAGCTGCAAAGAAATAGAGAAGACATATGCAAAATAAATGTGAATCAATGTGTGTGTGTGTGATGCGAGTGTGGCAGATCAATGTGAATACTAAATACTAATTTTTTGGATGTACTCAATTGAAGGTGTACTCCATTATTCATGCATGTCTGCAAGTGGTTGAGTAAATTGTGGTGGAAATATCTGTTGCATTGAGATTGTCTTCTCTCTGTAACATATATCTTCTATCTTCTTTGTATCTCTGTGGAAGTGAGCCCTTTGGGTGGTTAACCCTTGTTGGATAGTGAGTCCTGATCCAAATAGTTAGTCCTATTTTGGTAGTGAGCCTTTATGATAAGTTTTGATATTCATTATATTGTGAGCTAATCCTCACTGTAGTTTTTCCCTTATTTGGTTTTCCACATAAATCTAGTGTTACTATGTTTGTGTGATGGTTTTTAGTTTTTTCACTTGCACTTAATGGTTAAATCATTTTAGCAGAGTTAAGGATTTATGATTGATCTAAGTTTCGATGAATGTTTTAAAGGTTAAATTTGCTACAACTGATTAACCCCCTTCTCATTTGTCTTATTCAACAATTGGTATCAAATTTTGGTTCCTTGGAGAAGATCTTAACTGCTTAAGGAAGGTTTGGGATGCTTAGAAAATTTACTTATGATTATCTGAGATTCAACGGAACTAATTATGCTATCTAGAAAATAATGATGGAAGAATTTGAAATATTGTGGGTATGATGTGGAGAAAGATTAGAAGAATACTTACACTCCTCTTGCTAATGTTTTGAGTATGGTTGATGATATCAAGGCACATGAAGCGAACAATAAGGAAAATTACATTTTGAAGAGTAGTCTTGTACATTCCAAGTTGATTAAGGTTCAAAATTTGAATATTGCTAAGGAAGTCTGGGATTCTTTAGAAAAGGCACATGAAGTAGATGAAAGGGTCAAAGAGGAAAAGTTGTATAATTTGGAGACACAGTTTGAGCTCCTACAGATTTTTGAACATGAGAATGTTAAAGCCTACATGTTCATAGATTGGATGAGGTAGTAGCTGGAATGTGAGGACTTGGTGCTACAATAGATGAATCCAGGATTGTAAAGAAGATTTTTAGAACTCTTCCTGATGCTTACAATGAAAAGGTATGTTCTATTAAAGAAAATATAGATTACAAGACATAAACCAAAGATTAGTTGTTGGGAACTTTGACATCTTATGAGATGAGAAAGCCGAATTTGAGAAATGGATCCAAATCAGAAACTTCTTTTAAGGCTACAAGAGCTGAAGATTCTAATGAAGAAAATATTGATGAAGTAGAAGCTAAATTTTTGAGAAGGATGAAGAAATGATCCGGTAAGTATGAAGGTAAGTTATACTTTAAATGTTTTAGTTGTGGAGGAATAGGTCATTATGATTTGAGATTTCTAGAAAGACCTAAGAGGAATAAACAAAGATTTAACAAAGAAAGTGTAGTGTTCTTTAATCAGCTTGATAACTAGGAATATTAATTCCTCAACTTAAGGATTGGACATCACAACAAGCAACTATAATCTATCAAAGAACCTCATTTACTTATCAACCCACGGATGTAGACTTGAAATGGGACAACAAAATATATGCACTAACCACCCTTCTAGACATGCAAGATCTCCTAAAATGCTAAAACTTCTAAATTCTGGAATTACTTTACTGAATAACTTGCTGGAAACAAAAACTGAAAGGTAAAACTACTCTGTTTCTAGTGGCTACAGGAATAGTCAACAGTGATGTATTTCTGTTGCTGCAGGAACATACACATTTAACTTTTACAAAAGAAAGTACAACTATCCTAACCTACAGAATGAAAGTACAGGCAATTTCCTAAGTGGGCCCCCTTAGGTCCTGCCAAAGTAATCAACAGATTAGGTGAAAAGCTCCATAAACTTTATTGATTTAAAGTGAACAAGTACATAGCACAATCCTTCTTAACTATATTTCTGATACTGAAAAATGTATTACAAATGAAAAGATCTTCCAGCCCATTCTCTGAAGAAGAATGGGCAATTTATTGAAAACTAATCCTAACTACTAACCAACCTTCCCTTATAAATCGAGAGGTATTTATTACATCCAACTAACTTTGATTAAAGAGGTGAATGACAATGCAAGGACCAAGTCAAATTGGTTTGGCAGACTTAAAGCGCCATCATCCTAGATTTGAGCAACAGCAGGACGCCTGGCCTAGATTCCTGGAACATTCTTCTTACTTGGCGGATAAGTTTGAAACTGTCTCCCCATCTTTACCTGTTGAACCAATCTTTGTAGACTTGGCCTTCTACTCTTCAAGTGGATTTTAAATTCCTTCCTCTAATCGTGGCACCTGCAAAATAACTCGCCATCTTTCCTGGAGAAGAAGGTTAGCTCAACACGTTCATCTTTAAGACATTCCATTACTTCATTCATTCATTAAGTATTAAACTAAGTAAAACATCGTTTCAGATATGGCTACAGGAAGTTTGGTAGTGGAGGTTGCAGGAAGGTTTTATGATCACAAAAAGCCATAAGTATTTATCAGACTAATAAAACATTAAAGATAATAATCATGGGACTTTTCATCATAATATATTAATCATATTAAGTCATAAAAAGGTCTATGCTCTATCCCATAATCAGACTGAATGTTTTTTTTTAGCATAATAAAAATGGAAAAGTACTTATAAAAATATGATCAAAATGTGCCAAAGTATTGGCTCATCACTCCCCTCAACCAACTACTTGCTGGACCCTTCAGCAAGTCTAGCATTCTTCCTTTTGGAAAACTCACTTAGATCTGCGTTGAGCTGCTATCCACATTCACCAGTCTGGAAACTCCAGAAGTGAGCCCTCATTGCTTCTAGTCTTTGCCATCGGTTATCCTCTGAACTCCTGTTGTAAGTACTATTGTCACCTTGTATAGCCAATAATGACCATAGGAGAATAGGTGGCTACATAACCAAGGGCAACCAATCCTCCTTCCTTGTTCTGGCATTTCTTATGTACCTCTCTACCCTTTGGGTTGCTGCATACAAAGTATTGGGGGTATGTGGCTCTACTTTTTTTAACTAAAATGAAAGGTGCTCCCATCTATTCTGAATATGCAGAGTTGCAGTATTAAAATCACTGTTGATAATTTGAGAATATTGAGAAAACACCTCTTGCCTTAGAGGTTCAATCAATGGCCTGGCTCTCTCATCTCGCCATAATTTTTTTCAGTCAAAATAAATACCCATGCCATTTCGAGATTCATTTCTCGCATATAATGGCATATTCTTTTCATCATGCATATGACTGTTAAATTGTTCCCCTCTGCTAATTTCATTGGTGATCCAGGAAATCAAGGTGCTGATATGAATATCACCTACATAACACAAAGGATTCCATTCCTTATCCTGGGATACAGCCAAATTATGTAAGTAAAACTCACACAGGAGATTCCTAATGTGCAGAGGTGAATCCTTGTATGCTTCATAAAATTCCTCAGGGGTTTCCAAAGAAGGGTTCTTCCCTTTCCAGACTCTAATTAGCTGGAAGTTCAAATATAGTTCTTTGAGGTACATGGCGTAAACTGGTGAAGGTGCTCGACACTATAGTAGTTGTGGAACAAGTTCTACTACCTGATTGAGAGTATCAGTTAGATTGGCGATTTCCAGATTCTTTTTCTGGATTACTCTTTGCAGTCTCTCAACTTTAAGTGCATAAGCAGTCTGTTTTTGCTGAAGTTCCTGAAAGCATGCCATTCCTACAGAAAATTTTGTAACATGGAATGGCAATCTATGTTTATAGCATATTGCAGGTGTCTCCTACACTTCTTCAAGTTCATCCATCTTCCCCTGTTCTTCTTCCATTACCTCAGTCATGCCAATGTTTTCATGTTCTGCATCTGCTGGAAACACAATTGGCTCTTCTTCCTTCTTATTACATTCCATACCTTCCCATAGTTGGTCTGCAATGGCAGCCAACTCACTCAAACCAGCCCCTTCAGGTGTACTCATAATCTCTTCAATAACAGGTTCTTCTTTCCCTAGTTCAGGACTGAAAGGATTTGAAGGTGGTGTGGTAGGAGTAGTATTAGGCGATTGGCGAGCTGCCTGGTTTTGGAGCCTAGAGCTCCTTCTTATGGAGGTAGGAACTAACTTATGTTTTTTGGAAGATTTTGCTGCAGGAGCAGAGAAGTTCTCCTTCCGCCTCCTTTTCACAGGTTCAGGGGTTACTACAATAGGTGACTTTCCTTTCCTATTTTTGGAAGAAGGCTCAGGGGTTTTAATAGGGCCTTGGGCTGGCTGTTTGGAAGTTCTTTCAGAAATAGGAACATCATCCTGTGAATCGGATGATGTCTCAGGGGAGGACATAGCAACAGGGGTTTGACCTTTTGACCGGGAAGTTCGTCGCTTAAAGGTAAGGGGTTCACCCTTAGGTCCTACATTTTGAATTTCAGGGTTGAATTGGACAGTGAACTCCTCCCATGTCATCCCTGATGTATCTTGAACAAACTTCTCAACAAGCAATTTTATGAGGCAATGGTGGGATACAGAATTAACCCTACCTTTCCTATATTCAGTAACACTATTGGATAACAAGTTATAAAGGAATTCAGGTACATTCATCAATAAGCCATGACGTAAATGAGACAAAAGCTTAAAATGATGAGAATGTAAGACTGAGAATCTACCTTCATAGGTTATGTATTTCATTATATACCCTGCTCGTGGCACCCATTCCTGAGGTAGACTCATCCTCTGTGCACCTTGCTCGTCTACTTGTAGAGGAGGACCATCTAGCCGAGTGAATTCAGCTCTGGCGCTTCTTGCATCTCTTCCCCTAGGATAGGGTTCTCCAACTTGGGGTAACCCTGTTATTTCATCAATCCTGTTAATTGATGCATTGATTGTTATGCCCCTAACTATTGCTTCACCATTTTGAAATGTTCTCATGAATTCCTCCGCAATATCTATGCTGAAATTTTCGAGCTTCACAAAGTAATTGAGCCACCCATATTGTCTGAACAATGGTACATGCAGCACATCTTGCAACAGGATGTTGTGGTCTGTAGGCTCATGTCGAATTGGCTGACCTCCCATTTCTTTGGTTTACTATAGTAAAATGTGTTGAAGTATTGCTCTCCTGGCTTTTACAAAAAAAATCCCTGCAATCCAACTAATGAATCCTCTGTAATTCTTCAGCGCTCTACCCCTCCCCTCAACCAAGAATTTTGAACCTCTCTTCAAAAGTTACAAAAAATAGGGAAAATAATGTGATCATGCAATTTTGTGGAAGGAGAGAGCAATCATGAATTGGCGGAATACACTTAGGGTCATTATTGTAGGAAGAAGAGATTGTTCGATTAGGGATTATAGTTTCAAATATTGGGGCTCGTGACAATTAATGGAACGAAGCTTATAGCGGCGATAATAAGGATGTGGCAGAAGTTGAGTTATGGAGAAACACGCTTATTCATGTGGATTTAGCTAAAGGAAAAGACAATCATATAGAAAAGTTGTTTGCGCTAATTAATACTAAATTAAATGCAATAAATAAAGCAACTTAAGCGATCTTAAAGTGAATTGGAGCGTACCTGGAGAGAATCACCGTGATTAGCTGATGTGACCTCCTTCTTAATTGCAATATGTGACATGGAGAAACATGGATGAGATGGGAAATGATAGGTGGATGATGTGGAAGAGGGAGAATGAGTACGAATAGTGGATGAAGTGAATGAATGGAAGGGGGATCTTAATAGATACCCCCTTTATTATGGTTTGGTATGCAGTTTTATGCATGGCCTGGGAATTTGAGCCTAGACTCAATTCCTTTGGCTGCAGGATCACTACTGTCTTGCTCAAGTTCAAATTGTCTCAGAAATGTTTCTTTGTCAATGGGCTTAGAATAGAGCTTTAGGCGATGACCATTGACTAATAGCTTGAACCGGACCTCATCAATGGTCCTCAATTGAACGGCTCCATTTGCGAATACTTCCTCTATTTCATATGGAACCAACCATCGGGTTTGCAGCTTCCCTAGACTATCTTTATACCGTGAGTCATAAAGCAGAGCCCAATCTCCTACTTTGAATTTATTTTCCTTAATGTATTTATCATGCCACCTTATTCTCTGGTTTTGTATCATCTCAATGTGTTGTAGGGCATTCTTATGGAGCTAATCCAGAGCATTGAGCTGCATAACTCTGTCCTTTTGTGCCTCTGTCAAATCCATGTCCATCTCTAATGTTGTTCTTAGTGTCTTATATTCGAATTCTATTGGCATCATAGCTGTTTTACCATACACCATTTCAAAGGGCGTATATCCTGTAGCAGTCTTCCAGGTAGTACAGTAGGCCCACAGAGCTTCTAGTAACCTTATGGTCCAGTCCTTTTTATGCAAATCTACAGTTTTAGTCAAAATGGCCTCTATGTCCTTGTTGATGACCTCAACTTGGCCATTAGCTTGAAGATGATAAGGGGTTGATTTTCTGTGCCTTATATTATATTCATTGACTAAGGCTGTAATCAAGGTAGAGGTAAACTATGTTCCCTGATCTGTTACTATTTCCCTAGGGACACCAAATCTGGTGAAAATTTCCTCATAAAGGAATTTTTCTACTTTATTATCCCTAGCATGTTTCATAGGTTTAGCTTCTACCCATTTTGTCACATAATTAGTGTATACAAGGATATAGGACTTACCATTGGAAGATGGATCAATTGGTCCTACAAAATCCAGTCCCCATTTGTCGAAGGGCATAACAACAATTTGTGGAAATAGAGGCATTTCATCGTATCTAGTTGGTCTTCCCATCCTTTGGCATTTATCACACCTCTTGGTATATTTGGCTACATCTCTATGCAGATTTGGCCAATAGTAGCTAGTGTTTAAAATTTTTATTGTTGTTCTTTTGGCAGCAAAATGTCCACCACACAGCTCATCATGACTTGCATGTAATATATCATAAGTGTCTTCCTCCTACACACATCTCCTCATAACTTGATCCGGCCCTGTATAAAACATGCAATTTGCAATCCAAGAAAAGTTAAAACTTTTCTCTACCAATAATCTCTTCTTTTTAGGGGAAAATTGAGGAGGAGTCCTTCCTGCAGCCAAATAATTTGCTATATCGATATACCATGGGTGAATAACCTTGATTGCAAACAGGTGCTCATCAAGAAAGGAATCTTCAATAAGTGTAGAGTCATCTTGCCTTTGAATTCTAGAAAGAAAAACAGCAACCACATTGGCTTTACCTGGCTTGTCCACAATTATAATGTCAAATTCCTACATCAACAATAACCACCTTGCTAGTCTTTCGACTATTGAGCTTTTGTTCATAAGATACCTGATTGCTACATGATCAGTGTGGATAAATATCTGATAACCAGTTATGTAATGCCTAAATTTATTGAGGGCATAGATGACCGCAACATTTATTTTTCTATAATAGTGTAGTTTAATTTAGCCCCCTGCATATTTTTGCTTATGTAATACAGTGCATGCTCAGTTGAACCACCTTTTTGTCCGAAGACAACACCAATAGCATAATCAGATGCATCAGAATGAATATGGAATGGAAGTGACCAATCAGGTCCTTTCAAAATTGGTGCTTGTGTAAGAGAAACCTTTAAATCAAGGAAAGCTTTTTCACACTCTTCTGTCCATGCAAAATCTGCATCTTTCTTCAGCAAACTAATAGAGGGGCAACTATTTTACTGAAATCCTTGATGAACCTCCTATAATATCCAGTATGGCCTAGAAAGCTTCTCAGTTCTTTTTGTTTGGTGGGAAAAGGTAAATTAGAGATGACCTCAATCTTAGAAGGATCAACCTGTATTCCTGTAGCAGAAATATAGTGACCAAGCACTATTCCATCTTGCATCATCATGAAGCACTTTTGACTATTTAGTGATAGGTTATGATCTTCACATCTCTGTAGCACCTTCTGCAAGTTTGTTTGAGCCACCTCAAATGTTGCACAATAAACGGTAAATTCATCCATGTATAGTTCCATGCAATCATATGATATATCTAAGAAGATACTGATGACTACTCTCTGGAAAGTTGCAGGTGCATTGCAGAGACCAAAAGGCAAAACGGAGTAGGAAAATGTCCCCCAAGGGCATGTAAAAGTAGTCTTTTCTTGATCTTCAGGTGCAATCTTGATTTGATTGTACCCACTAAAGCCATCCAAGAATGAGAAATACTTTTTCCCAGATAAATTATCTAGAACTTGATCAATGAAGGGAAGAGGAAAGTAATCTTTCTTTGTTTCCAAGTTAAGTTCTCTGTAGTCCACACATACCCTCCATTTTCCCCCTTTCTTAGGAACAATAACCAGTGGGGAAACCCACAGACTATCCGAAATGGGGTAGATAAAGCCAGCTGTCAACATTTTTTGCAACTCTTCTTTAACAATTTCTCTCAAAGTTGGATTTATTCTTCTTTGAGGCTGTCTGACTAGCCCGAACTCACTGTTAATGAATATGCGATGTGTGCAGATTTTTGGGTCTAAACCATTCATATCACCATATTCCCAACCAAAAGCTGACTTACGATTTGTAAGCATCTTGACCATAGATTGTTGTTGCTCACAGGTGAGGTTCTTATTGATATCCAAAGATTTTCCTGCTGCTACCTCGACTTGGGAGGTTATATCAAGCATAGATACTTCAGGTAGGAATGGCATTTCTACTTCATGAGGTAGTAAGGTATGCAAACAATCAGTTGCTACAGGATAATGAGTTGATGTAGGTGGGGGAAGAATGGTCTGCAAAGAGCATGGATTCTTGTTATAGTGAGAGTATTCAGTACCATAGTTATTCAGTAGGATATTGGATAGTATATCTTCCTCAACTTGTTGTTCAATGAAAGGTTCTCTGGTAATCATTGTTAATTTGGCCACGGAGTTTACTTCCTCTTCTTCTCCCAAATCAGGCCAAACAACCTGTCTAGCTTCAAGTTGAGGTTGGGATGGAGAATATAGGGTAAGCTTCTTTGTGGTATACCCATCAGATATTGTCATGTTACTAGTCCTACAACCTATATAAGCATCAGCAGTAGCTAACCATGGCCTTCCCAAAATCATAGGATAACCTCCTAATGATGCTTTTGGAGACAAAATCATGAAATTAACAAGATACTCCCATGAATCTAGGGTGACAACTAAATCTTCTACTACTCCATCAGGTTTGATAGTTGAACTATTAGCAAGTTGCAAGACTGTAGGTGTAGGTCTTAGGTCTGAAATACTTAGTTTTAGTACAAGGTCTTTGGTCATGACATTGATAGCAACTCCAAGATCGACCAAAGCATTCTTAATTTCAACCCCATTAATATTAATTTCAACAACGAGGCTACCAGGGTTTGAATATTTTGGGATTGTAAGCTTTCCTAGCATTAAATCAGAGTTGTCCTAAACCATGAACAGTTTGAGGGTCTTTCTTCTTCCTACCTGGCTTCTTTAGACATGCTTCCTTAATGGCCTTGCTGTAAATAGGTACTTCCTTAATGGCTTGAAACAAAAGAATTTTAACACATATATGCTTCAATTGGTCAAGGATATCAAAGGTAGGTTCTTCTTGTTTCTTTACAATTTCACCATCCAACCTTTGTGGAAAAGGAGGTGGCAATGCATTAGATACCTTAGGTAGTGATGGAGTCTATATTGGCTCATTGGGTTGGGCTAGGCCATTGGAATTTTCTTCTTGCTCAATCTCCTTAGATGGTAATTCAAAAATTAGAGGAGGAGATGGTGTAGGCAACACAGTTCCTAAACATAAGTTGATATTGTTCAGGTTGAGAGCATAGGTGGGCTGATTATTAGGATCACTAAAATAAACTTGTTGTTGCTACTGCTGCTGGCTATTTGGATTGGGTGCTGCTTGAGCAGGTAGTTGGGTTGACTTTGGATTCTGACCTTGATTGTCAACAGGAGGTGGCATAATTGACTACTGTTGGGGTTGTTGTAGGAAACCAATCGGTGGATTTGACCATTTTTGGCCTCTTCTCCATTGGTTAGGTTGCTTCCAATTTCCTTGTGGAGGTTGCTATTGATTTTGATGTGGTGACTGCCAGTTTCCTTGTGGAGGTTGCCAATGGTTTTGTTGAACATTTGGCCAAGGGTTATTCCATTGAGGTTGAGAATATGGGCCATAACTTGGAGGGTACTGGTTCTGCCATTGATTATTATATGAACCAAAATTTTGCAAGGGGTCCTGAGGCATACCTTGTCTTGGGGCCCATGGCCTGTGCTGAGCAACAAAGAACACATCTTCCTCTCCTTCAATGGTTTTGAACTCAGTAGGAAGATGTTGCACCTCCAAATTGGCAACTGCTTTGCACCTACAGTCCCTCTTCCTCAATCTGCAATGAGGACAATATTCAGCTAGCATCACATTAGCTTCTTCTTTCTTCTTCCTAGCCTGCATGGTGTCCAACTAAGTATCAACATCATTTATGATGTCTTGCTTGAAGTCGGACAGAAGATTAGAGAGTTCTCCTTTTGATACACCTATACCGCTTCCTTTGGCAACAGAGGGTTGGAACCCCCTACCTTTCTTCACATTTACCCTAGAGTAATTGAGACATATTGTCTTAATGTCATCCCAATTGCTTTGGGTAATATCTCCTCCAGCCATGAGGTCTAGTGCTTCCATGCAAGTATCATTGACTCCCCTTAGAAAGAGAAGTTTTTTAGACTCCTCATTTAGTTGGTGCTGAGTATTTTTCTGCACACTAAACAAAAACCTGGATACATAGTCCTCCAAGGTTTCATCCTCCTTTTGTCTCATCTTGAAAAGGTCATCTCCTCTCAAATCATTTCCCCTACAATATTCTTTATACTTCCCTAAGAACAATTCCTTCAGTTCATTCCAAGTGGCTGCTGCATTACCTCCTAATCCCATGAACCATCTTAAGGCTAACTCCTTTAAAGTAGAAGGAAATAATTTCATCTTATGGGCTTCAGTAGTATAATCATAACTCCTACATAGGATGTCAAACTCGAACAAGAAGGTATGAGGGTCCTCTATAATCAGGCCATAGAACTTTGGAAGCAATGAAGCAGGAATTTTTTTGAGATTGTTATTGTCATGCAACTCAGGGAGTGGAAATTGAAAAGTAGGCATTGCCATCCTTGATGGTGGTCTTGGGTTAGCTCCTGGCTGGTAGACAACAAGGGCCAGTGGATTGTTATGGGGATGCTGGTTATTGAAGGTATGCAAGTTATTCAGCTGTGTTGTGAGTAAATCAAGATTATCAGGTGCATCAAATAGGTTCAAACTAGCCTCCGAAGAAGAAGAAGATGAAGTGACAAGGTCTTGGATGACATCCAAATATGGTTCTTCTGGGACAATTTCTAGGTCAATCTCTAGGTTGTTTTCTTGGATATCAAAATTTCTAGGAAGGAATCTTCCAATTTGGTCTCTTCTTCTAAGCATACAGTAAGAAGTAAATCTACCTATGGAAAAATGTTGGAATAGTGAATTGTGATCTAAATTCTAGGAATAAAACTTAAAGCTACCTGCCAGCATGTCTGCAATAGGTTTTTAGTTTGACACCATCCCCGACAATGGCGCCAAAAATGTAGTGTTCTTTAATCAGCTTGATAACTAGGAATAATAATTCCTCAACTTAAGGATTGGACATCACAACAAGCAACTATAATCTGTCAAAGAACCTCATTTACTTATCAACTCAAGGATGTAGACTTGAAATGGGACAGCAAAATATATGCACTAACCACCCTTCCATACATGCAAGATCTCCTAAAATGCTAAAACTTCTAAATTTTGGAATTACTTTACTGAATAACTTGCTGGAAATAAAAACTGAAAGGTAAAACTACTCTGTTTCTAGTGGCTGCAAGAACAGTCAATAGTGATGTATTTATGTTGCTGTAGGAACAGACACATTTAACTTTTACAGAAGAAAGTACAACTATCCTAACCTACAGAATGAAAGTACAGGCAATTTCCTAAGTGGGCCCCCTTAGGTCATGCCAAAGTAATCAACAGATTAGGTGAAAAGCTCCATAAACTTTATTGATTTAAAGTGAACAAGTACATAGCACAATCCTTCTTAACTATATTTCTGATACTGAAAAACGTATTACAAATGACAAGATCTTCCAATCCATTCTCTAAAGAAGAATGGGCTATTTATTGAAAACTAATCCTAACTACTAACCAACCTTCCCTTATAAATTGGGAGGTATTTCTTACATCCAACTAGCTTTGATTAAAGAGGCGAATGACAATGCAAGGACCAAGTTAAATTGGTTTGGCAGACTTAAAGCGCCATCATCTTCGATTTGAGCAATAGTAGGATGCCTGGCCTAGATTCCTGCAACATTTTTCTTGCTTGGTGGATAAGTTTGAAACTGTCTCCCCATCTTTACCTGTTGAACCAGTCTTTGTAGATTTGGCCTTCTACTCTTCAAGTGGATTTTAAATTCCTTCCTCTAATTGTGGCACCTGCAAAATAACTCGCCATCTTTCCTAGAGAAGAAGGTTAGTTCAACAGGTTCATCTTTAAGACCAACCATTGCTTCATTCATTCATTCATTAAGTATTAAACTAAGGCAAACATCATTTCAGATATGGCTGCAGGAAGTTTGGTAGTGGAGGCTGCAGGAAGGTTTTATGATCACAAAAAGCCATAAAGTATTTATCAGACTAATAAAACATTAAAGATAATAATCATGGGACTTTTCATCATAATATATTCATCATATCAAGTCATAAAAAGGTCTATGTTCTATCCCATAATCAGACTGAATGTTTGTTTTTAGCATAATAAAAATGGAAAAGTACTTATAAAAATATGATCAAAATGTGCCAAAGTATTGGCTCATCAGAAAGCAAAGGCAATCTAAGGTCAATAGAGTGTATTATGTGAATGAGGATGCTAGTATTTATGATGAGGAATATAATTATGGAGATCTTGATGATAATGAATGCTTGTTCTTGGCTATAAAAGATGAACCTTCTTCTACTAATTCTAAAAAAATAGATAAAGGAATGCCCTCTAGAGAAGGAGAAAAATGAAGGTACTATAATCTCTACCCTAAATACTAAATAGGAAAATAACTATTAGGTTGTTGATAGGGGTTGTTCACATCACATGACTAGTGATAAGAGTAAGTTTGTTAAACTTGGAAAATATTAAGGAGGCTTAGTTATGTTTGGAGATGATATTGGTACTAATATTTGTCGGATAGGTTCAACAATTTTTGATGGTAAGAATAATACTAATGATGCATGATATGTCAAGGGTTTAAGGCATACTCTTTTGAGTGTTGGAAAAATGTGCAGTAAAGGATATAATCTTGTATTCTATGATGAAATATGTGAAATCAGGAAATATTTTGGAACAATGATTGCTACAGGAAAGAAATTTGAAGGAAATATCTATCAACTTAAGGGTTTTGATGGATGATAATTAATGACTTAGATTAATGACAGTTGGTTGTGACATCAAAGAATTTTTCATATGAATTTTGATAATTTGGCAAGCATCAATGTAGTATAGGCCATGAGAGATCTACTAAGGATTACAAAGCCTATTAATTCTATTTGCAAGAATTTTCAGTCTGGGAAGCAAGAAAGAAGCAATTTCTGATCAAAGGAACAATCTACTATTGGACTACTGGATTTAATTCACACATATATCTATGGTTCAACAAGAGTAAGAAGTCTACATGGTGAAAGATACTTTATTATTTGTATTGATGATTATGCTAGGTATACATGGGTTACATTTCTTAGAGACAAGTCTGATGCATTAGATAGATTCAAGACATTCAAAGCTATGGTTGACAATTAAGTAAATTTGAAGATAAAATGCTTAAGGTTTGATAGAGGTGGTGAATTCACATCCCATGAGTTTAATAGGTTTTGTGAAGTGCATGGAATAAAAATATAGTTATCTGCTTCGATAACTCCTTAGCATAATGGATTTGTTGAAAGAAACAATAGAACAATATAAGAAGTTGTTAGATCAATGATTACTAAGGCTAGTATACTGAAATTTTACTAGAGAGAAACTATGCACATTGTTGTTTATGTATTCAATTGAGTTCAAACAAGAGAAAACAATATGAAGACCCCCTATGAGCTATGGTGTGGAAGAATTCCTACTATTAAGTATTTCAAGGTATTTGGAAGTAAATGTTATATCAAATAAGATGGAGAAAATTTAGGGAATTTTGATGCTATAAGTGATGAAGGTATTTTTCTTGGATACTCTACTAAAATCAAGGCTTACAGATGTTTCAATAAAATATTAAGAAAGATTGTAGAAAGTACAAATGTCAAGGTTGATGAAGCAGTGAAGAATTCAATTGATATTGATGGATATATATCTGATGAACTTGATTTGGTAAGGATTGAAAAATTTACGAAAGAATAGGAAAAGGATGAGAAAGAGAAGCAGAATGAAGAAAAAAAGAAGCTCCGGTGGTGTCCCCTAGACACCTAGATATGTGCAAAAAAATCATTCAAAAATTTAGATCATTGGAGACAAGACAAAAGGATTAATGACAAGAAGCAAAGTTGCTACTGGTAAGCTAAATCTATGTCTACTTTTTGAGATTGAACCTAAGATTGTAAGTGAAGCTTGTAAATATGAGCATTGGATGAAAGCTATGAAAGAAGAACTTATGCAGATTGAGAAGAATCAAACTTGGGAACTGGTCCCAAGACTGGGAGATAAAAACATTATTGGATCAAAGTGGGTGTTTAGGAATTTAAGTTGAATGAGAGTGGAGAAGTGGTCAAAAATAAAGAAAGGCTTGTGTGTAGGGGTTACTCACAAGTAGAAGGCATATATTTTTAGGAGAATTTTACTTCAGTGGTAAGAATGGAAGCTATTAGGATATTTTTAGTGTTTTCTACTCATTAAGGTTTCAAGGTCTATTAGATGGATGTTAAGTCCACATTTTTGAATGGTGAACTAGAAGAAGAGGTCTACATGGAACAACTAAACAGATTTTAGTTGTCACATCAACCAGATATGGTTTGCATATTGAAGAAAGATTTATATAGATTGAAGAAAGCTCTGAGAGTTTGGTATGCAAGGTTTCAACAAAGGTACGACGTAATTAATCTGTATTTTAAAATTGAAAATAAAAAAATATTGATTGTGGTTGTATATTTTGATGACATTATTTTTGGAGGAAATGAAATTATGTGTAAGATTTTTGTGGAAGAAATGCAAAAATAATTTAAGATTTCTATGTTTGGTGAGATGAATTTTTTCTTGGGCTAAAAATTAATCAAACCAAGAAAGGGATTTTTATTTCATAGTCAAAGTAAGTGAAAGAGATGTTGAAGAAGTTTGGGATGGATGGTTCCAACCTGGTATGCACTCCTATGGCGACTGGTTGCAAATTAGGTAAAGATGATGTTTCACCTAAGATTGATTAGAGAAAATATAGATCTATGATTGATGGATTGTTGTATTTGACTGCTACTAGACTAGATATTATGCATGATGTTTGTCGTGTAGCTAGATTTCAAGAAGATCCTAAGGAAACACATTTTGTTGATATTCAAATATTTGAATGGAACTATAGATTATGGCTCATGGTATCCTAGGGATAAGTTGACTTTACACTAAGTCCTTATAAAAAATTAGATTGGGCTAGATGTGTAGATGATAGAAAAAGTACAAGTGATGGTGCATTTTTTCTTGGTTGCAGATTGGTGGCATGGTTGAGTAAGAAGCAAGATTTGATTTCCTTATCTACCATTGAAGCTGAGTATATTGTTGTTGTATCTTGTTGTACAAAAGTTTTATGGTTGAAACAAAAATTGAAAGATATCAAACTAGTGTATGATGATCCCATTTCTATCTTCTATGATAATACAAGTGCAATTAACATTTCAAAGAATCTAGTGATGCACTTGAGGACAAAGCATATATCTATCAGGTATCACTTCTTGAGAGAGAAAGTTTTTGAGAATGAAGTAAAGCTTGAGTATGTACCTATGAAGAATCAGATTGTTGATATATTTACAAAAACTCTTCGTAAAGATACTTTTGAGCATAGTTGAAAAAATCACCAATTGCAAGTACTTGGAAAGCTCAAAAAACTTGGCTCAAAAAAATCTCGGCAAATAATCGACAAAAACTCGGCAAAAAACTCAGCAACTTAAAAAATTGCATAAACTTCATTAAAAACACATTTTTTTTGCAAAATTCAATGATAAGATGCATCCAATTAGTCAATAAATGAGTACATAGAACTTCAAGTTGATTCTAGTTGTATTTGATTGATTTGAATGAAAATTGGGTACAAAATAACATCCTCATGTGGAATGCGTTGATACTGATAGTCTGAAACAAAATGAAAATAGAAAATTGTTTTGGTAAAACTAAAAGTAATTACTATATTAATATATTTTATAAATTTATATCTTCCTTTTCCCATGTCTAGTGAAAAATGGGGGAGAGGTAGAACTAGATGATATTATAGATGAAGACTTGTAGGAAATCTTGGAAACTTGGATTTGGAGAGTTCCTAGAAAACCAAATAAATTCAATCTAAGTTTGAGGGAAATGTCCCTAATGGGGTCAAGGGGCAGCACCCCTTATGGGGGTTTGGAGGCAACATCCCCAGTGAGGTCGACAAGCAATGCCCCTTGTGGGGGTCTGGGGGCAACAACCCCAGGGGGTCGAGGGGTAGCACCCCTCGTGGGGGTCTAGGGGAAACACCCCTAGTGGGGTTGATGAGTAGTGCCACTTGTGGGGGTTCGGGGGCAACGCCCCTAGCGGGGTCCTGGGGTAGTTCCCTAGGCGCACTCCCTATTGTGATACATGGAATTCTCAAGGGGTGGAGCCCCGACAACCAAGCCCAAATTAAGATCTCCAAAACCATACAAACCTTCATGGGAGAGTGTTTTTGATAAGGAAGTGCAATTGGTGGAGGCAAAAAATGATCGAAATTGCCTTTGTTCCGGTTATGGGGGTCTTTTTATTGAGCAACCGAGTACTTTAAAAAACTCTCCATGTTTTTTTGAAAAAATCAACGATTTTTTAAGAAAAACTCATGAATTTTTTCTGGCGAGTTCTTGCACCAAATATTCATTTCCAAAAAAAACTTACGAGTTTTTGGCAAGTTTTCCAACTATGTTTTTGAGTATCTCTAGGAGAAGTTAAGAGTTATTTCCCCTCCTTTCTTAAAATATATGCATATGGAGATGCATCGGTCTGGTGGGTATATGGATCTATCTTTCTTCTAGATTGATGTTTTGGTGGCTACCTCTTAGGGGGAGCAGGTAGTGTCATGTGTTGTTATTGTATGAGTATTTTGTTTTTAATTTCAAATGGGAAATCAATGTAAAATATCCTTTCCCTTTGTCATTGATGTCAAAGGGGAAGAGGAAGAAGATGAGATGGAGAAGAGTATCATGTGAAAAAGATTATCTACTAAGGGGGAGAACAAAAAGAAAAATGATGAGAAGTGTGTTCAAAGCTAGTATGTTGTCTTTGATGGTTTTTTCATATAACGTGTTGCCATCAATGACAAGGGGGACATTTTTGAAAAAAAAAAGGTGTTTCCATTGATTTCAACTATTCAATTGGTTATCAATTGGTTGATGTTGTCATTAATGTCACAGATGCATATTATTGGATGTATATGTCGAGGATATTGAGAAAATTGTAATGAAGAAAGGTTGTACAGGTGTTCAGTGGTTGCTACAGGTTTTTCTCTGGGATTTTCTCCTATGTTTGTGTGGTTCAAATATGTTTATCATGGTTGTTGGAATCTACTATATCCAGATTCTTGGCTTTTGATTCATTGTGCAGTGCGAGTTATGTTTACAAGTTGTGAACTATGGTTTTTTATGTATCTGGCTAAGGTCCAAGAGAAATGTTGTTGGTCCAAATTTATTTTTGGTTGAGTCTTATGGCTTGAGGTTCTAGAATTAGTTTTTTATGATTGTGTTGGAGATAATTTTGGTGTTTGGAAAGATTGGATCGTGCTAAGTATTGTGTGTGCTTAATTGTTCTATGTGTTTTACACTAGTTTGGCTGACCTTGTGTTGAACACTACTTTCAAAGTTGATGAAGTGTGTTGGGACCTATTTGGGTCCTCATCAAGCGTGTGTTGGGTCACCTCATTCTAATTCCACCCTAGGATGTTTTGGCACCGACCTAATTTGAATTTAATGATGGATGGATAACTTTGGATATATTTCAAAGTTGAAGATGGTATAAATATAGGATGAGTCAGTGGTGAAAGGTGTGTAAGAGATAAGTGCAAAGAAATAGAGCAAATAGATGTGAATTAGTGTGTGTGTGATGCGAGTGTGGTAGATTAGTGCAAATTCTAAATGCTGAGTTTTTGGATGTAGTGAGTTGAAGGTGTACTCTATTATTCATGCATGTCTGTAAGTGGTTGAGTAAATTGTGGTGGATATCTCTATTGCATTGAGATTTTCTTCTCTTTGTAACATACCTCTTCTATCTTCTTTGTATCTCTGTGGTAGTGAGCCCTTTAGGTGGCTAACCCTTGTTGGACAATGAGTCCTAATCTAGATAGTTAGTCTTATTTTGGCATTGATCCTTTCTTTGGTGGTGAGCCTTTGTGATCAGTTTTGATATTCATTATATTGTGAGCTAATCATCATCGTGGTTTTTCCCTTATTGGCTTTCCATGTAAATTTGGTGATACCGTGTTTGTGTGTTTGTGTGATAGTTTTCAGTTTTTTCACTTACACTTAATGCTTAAATCATTAGTAGATTTAAGGATTTATGATTGATCTAAGTTCTGGTGAATGTTTTAAAGGTTAAATTTTCTACAACCGATTCACCCCACTCTTAGTTGTCTTGTTCAACACAATTTGTGGGGTTTAATTTGCAAGTTCTTATTTTATTTTTAGCAATTGTTGTGAGGATATTAGAGAGGGATTTAAGGGTGTATGAATCCCTATCTACATTAGTGGTATCAGAGAAGAAAGACCCTATGTGTATGTAACAGATAGTCAAAGAGAGAAATTTTACATTGGGGCCTATGTGTTGTGGGTGTTGGAGAAAATGAATGGGAGAGGAGCCCATCATGGTAGAGGTAGAGGAAGAGGAAGAATGGAATTTTTTTTCCATGATGGTGATTTTAGAGCTTTGAGAAGACAAGTGGAAAAAATTCAAGAAAGAATAAGAAGAGGTTTTTCATGAAGAATGGAACCCGAGAGTGATGAGGAAGACAAAGAAGCTCTAGAGAATGCCAACCTAACAACTGAGCAGAGAGAGGAAGTTGCAATAGTTGTTAATGATATGTTTTTGAGAGTCCTATAAAAAATGGGGAAAAGACCAAAGATTGATGTTCCTACCCTTAATGGAAATTTGAATCCAAATGAACTTATAGACTAGATAAATGATACAGAGGAGTACTTTGAGTTTGAAGAAGATGGAGACCTAGAAAAAGTAAGATTTTCCAAGACAAGATTGAAGGGACATGATTAAATCTAGTGGAGAGAAATTAAATTGGAAAGAGGAAGAAAAGGGAAGAAGGAAATTACAATGTGGGAGAAAATGGTAGAGAAAATAAAAAGAAAATTCATTCTGATGGATTATGAGCTGGGTTTTCTCAAGAAAATGTAAGGATTGAGGCAAGGAACGAAGACAGTGAAGGAGTAAACAAAGGAATTTCATAGGATTCTTATCTGAATAGGGCATTCAAAAGCTACCAAAAGAGAAGGTTGCAAGGTATATCAATGGCCTAAGACCAAGAATTTAGGAGGAGATGACATTATTAGGGGTTCTAACCATGGAGGATGCATACCAAGTTGCCTTAAAATTTGAAGAAAGAATGAATAGAAGATTTTTTATAAGCAAAGAGAAAAGGGTAAAACTAATGTGTAGAAAACTAGGGATAGAAATTAGACTAGAGATACTAAGATTAGCAAGGATGAAAAAGGTGAGAGTTCAAATCAGTCCCATGATCAAAATTTTAGAGGAAGAGGAAGATCAGGTAGAGGATTTGGAAGAGGAAATTACAAAATAACTTGTTTTAGATGTGGAGAAGGACATAGATCTTATGAATGTCCAAAACTAGAGAGGACATATAGGAGGGCTGAAAATAATGTAAGGGAAACAAATGTGAATGTGAAGATGCTAAGTCTTCAAACTCAGAAGAGGCAAAGGATGGAGAAGTACTTGTTTCAAGAAGGGTCTTGAATGGAGGAAAAAAACCAGATCAAAGAAAGATCTTGTTTAAAATAAGATGTAAGTGTGAAGGTAAAGTTTGAAATGTTATTAGTGATGGTGGTAGTACTGAAAATCTTGTTTCTAAGGAAATGGTAAATAAGTTGTAGTTGGAAAGAAGAAGAAACCCACATCCATATAGGGTTGCTTGCTTGCAAGATGATTGTAAAGTTCTGATAAATGAACAATGTCTAGTAAAATTTAAGATAGGTGATTATCATGATGAAGTTCTATGTGATATAATGTCCATGGATGTTTCTCACTTGTTATTGGGGAGGCCTTCACAGTTTGACATGTGTGTAGTGCATGATGGGTATGCCAATACACACTTCTTAACAAAAGATGGAATCAAACATAAGTTGAAGCCCTTAAGTAAGAGAGAAGGAAAGGTATGCAATAAAACTAGATTTTTTTGGTTAATGGAGTTAAACCATTAGAAGAAGAGGATGAGGATGAAGATCTTGATTTGTTGGTGCAAGTTGCAGTAGTATGGATTGCACTCAAGAAAGGTAAAGTGAAGGTTTCAATGGAGAAAGAGAAGGTAAAATCCTATTTTTGTGAAAATGTTGTTTCTGATTAATGTGAGCATGATGGGAATCGAGATTAGAGTAGAAGAAGATATTGTAGTAATGAGTAAATTTTTGAATGAAGGTACGACAACTATAATTCAGAAAAAAGGTGAGAAAGTGAATGTTGATTTGTTTGGTGAGCTTTTTTTTGCATTAGTGGATGATTTCTCATGTGATAAAGAGATTTGTATGGATGATACTTTATTGCATGGTGGAAGAGAAGACTATTTTGATATTGTTATTGAAATTGAAATGGATACAAAGGAGAGGGATGGAAAGGATGAGTATTTTTTTGTGTTACTAACATCAAATTTACAACTAAAAATTATTTTCAAGAGATATAGGGAAGGAGAAACACATGGAACAAATAGAGGTTGAAAATCAACCGATTGTTGTAGTGATAATAGAGGGAGAGGTAATGCATGAGTTTCCTTATTTTATTGAACAAGATAAAATTGGTGATTATTATTTTCCAGCATTTCATAGTGCAAATTGGTGGGAGTTGAAATTTGTGAAAAGAGGAAAGAAGAGAGGAGGAGTGAAAGATGGGAGAGACATCAAATTACAAGGATAGGTGAGAAATAAGATTCACATGAATAGGGAAGAAATATGAATTGGGAATGAGCATTGAATCTAAAATTTTTTATGATTGACTTTCATGAAAATTTTCTTTTCTACCATGGGTGTATGATGCAGGAGCATCCATGGTAGTTGGCAATCCCGTGTCAATAAAAAAGAGGCTACTTTTGTTGAGTATTTTTTGGATTTTGAAGTGAATTAATTTTGGTTTGAATTTCATGTTGAAGGGTGGAAAATTATTTATCTTTGAATAATTGAATTTATCAAATAAATTCCCTTTGCACATTGACAAGTTGACTAGTGGGTGAAAAAGCAAGATAAAGTAGTTTTAAATCTTTTAATTACAAAAATTCTTGGGATTTTTTTTATGTGGTGTTGGATTTTGAAATAATGAATTTTTGAAAGCACTCCACCATGATCCATAAAAAATAGGTACTAGGGAAGTGGGTGCCCATGCCTGATTTTGTCTTCTTGTCGTTTTAAAGAGTCAAAGGATGAAAAAAACTTGAAAAATCCTATCTTTGTGGGGCTGCTGGAAATGGGTTTTAAATTATTTTGAATTAATTTTTGAAGGTCTGAATGTGCAACAACAAGAGAGGGTGTACCATATTGGAGAGACCAAAATAAAGTATATGAACTTAATTCCATGACAAGAGGAGAAAACCAAGGAAAAATCCATTCTTCGGGAATGAAAGTTTGAAGAGGAAAAGAAGGATACAAGAAAAATGTGGCATAGCATTCTTTGGCCAAGAATTATTGGATGTTTTGTTGCAGGTCCAGACTGATTTACAACATTCCAGGAAGGTTCTAGAATAAATGGGTTGAAGCTATATGAGTTTTAGTTGGAGTTGAGGTGTTGGAAGATGAATTAGTTTGCAAGAGCTCACATAGTTGAGCATAGTTTGATCTTGAATGCATTTCTTTTGAAAATCATAATTTTGTAATGAGTTTAATTCTTGTATATTAGTCCATAGATGACTGAAATTCATGTGAAATCAGATTTCTTAAACTGGGCAATTTAATGTTTTCATTTACAAACAATTTGTGGGGTTTAATTTGCAAGTTCTTATTTCTATTTTAGCAATTTTTGTGAGGATTTTAGAGGCTTTTGGAGAGTGTATGAATCCATCTCTACATTAAATGACTCATTTTTTTATTTTTCTAGATGTATTTCCAATATTTTATCCTATTAGGGCATTGTTGACATCTTTTTCATGCACATTCTCTTTTGTAGATGCATTGAGATAAAGTGCCATTCTAGTGTATACTTTTTGGGGATTTTTCACATCCTATTGTGCATTATGTATTCACACTATGATATAAAGTGTCATGGGGGGTTGATGTTTTCCTTTTGTTTGCCATCATAGCTTTGTCAAGTAAGTGTCCCTTCCATGACAATAGTGAATCCTAGTGATTCTTGCCTCATGTGTGTGTGCCTTAGTTTGCAAACCCTTTTATTTTTAGGTTGTTTCTCCTACATGCACTTCTTGGTTTCAATGTACCTATCTTGGCTCTCCTTTGTTAGCATTATGGGGGATTTTCTACTGTTGGTGTGAATGCTTCCTTGGTTTCATGTTTGAGTGATCTATGTATCTAGTTAGACTGTTCCTATGTAATTTCAAATGAAACATACATTAGTGGTTAGTTACATGCATTTTAGTAAGATGTATCATTTACCATATGAACACTCTTGCATCCCTATTTTTTAGAGGTGACCTTTTATTTTTATTTGATCAGAGACTACTGGGTACCTGTATTTTCAACTTGCATCTTGCATGTTGAGTAGTTTCATTTTTGGTCACTCATACAGATTCATGTACCATTTGTATCTTCAAGTTCTCGATGTTTTCCTTTGTTTCCCATCTGATTTGAGTAGTTTCATTAGGGACACTCATCTAGATTATTGTCTCTCTTGATCAATGTTCTTCAGACTATTGATACATGTATCTCGACTTGCATCTTGCATGTTGAGTAGTGGCATTGGGGTCACTCATGCAGATTCATGTACTACATGTATCTTCAAACTTCCAGATGTTTTCCTTTGTTTTCCGTCTACGAGTAGTGTCATTTGGGGCACTCATGCATATTATAGTCTTCTTGATCTTGATATTTTTATCTTCGATTTCCAAATGTTTTTCCTTTGTTTTCCATTTGATTAAAGTAATGTTATTAGGGTACTCATGCAGATTATTGTTATCTTGATCCTGATCATTAATTGTTTTAGAGTAGGTTCTTCATTTCAACACCATATCAGTCATCATTTGACAATACTCGACAACTTCTTCATGCTTCTGTGATGTTCTACATGTTCCTCTCTTTTAGCGAATTATTTTGGTTGGAGACTTCTCAGTCCTTCTTGCCTTGATTTGGAGGCTTTCCAGTCTTTCATTTTCCTTTTCATCTTTTGGACATGATTCTTCTCCCACTTTGGTTTTCTCCTTTTTCTCTAGTTTTTGAGAGATCTTTTTTTTTGTACATGGGTGCCTCACTAGGCCTTGTTTTTCCAAGATCCATCATGCATTCTTTCTAGGGTTTTTAGCTACTCCCTAAGTTCAAATTAAGGGGGGGTGTTAGAGTAATCATGTATCACCTAATAATTAATTAATATTTATTTAATTATTAGTCTAATTTATTCTTATGCACTTAAGCTAAAATTAGGAGTGCTTTTATGTTTTTATTTTTTTAGGGTTTTGCTCCTATCTAGTACTCAACCCTCATAGTATTATCACTCTATTTTTTTCTCTTCTATTCTCTTGAACTATCAACCTTTGAGAGCTTTTTTTATCCTTGAATATTCTTGAGGTTCTTTTGTAGCTTTTTCTTGTTGAGAAATATTACATATATTATTTGCAGATCTCTTGTGTGGAAGGTGTCTTTGTTCATTGTTTGATCTTGTGGCTCATGGTTTTGTGGATTTTCACAATTCGAACATAAATTCCAACTCAACCCACCTAGAATCACATATAATATGCATCTACCTAAACATAACACATAGAAAACAATCATCTTGTTGATCTTATTGAAGTAGCTAAGAAGGATTGATAGATACAAATGAAAGTACATGACACCTAAAATATTTCTCATGTCATATCTCAAGAGATTGGATTTTTTAGGTAGCTAATAAGAATTGATAGATCCATATAAAAATATTGACACTTAAAATGTTTCTCATCTGATGTCTTAGAGATGGACTTACTATCCCAAAGATTTTCAACCACCCAAGTTTTTCTTGATCTTATGTACCTCACTAGCATGTATTTGAAATTCTCTAAACATAAACAATTTAAACTAAAAATAAACATAATCATTTTTTATGATAGTTTGATTCCATATATTTAATTTAGTATTTATTATTTTTAAGTACAACATATTTTCTTAAAATTTAAAATATAGTATAATTAAATTGATTTTTCTGAAATATTTAAATAAATAATTTATTTTCCCTTACAAATATGTATCCAAAATTAAAAAGAATTGGATTCACTACCTCAAACTATGACAAGAATTGAACCCCTTTGTAAGTTTAAATAAGATGTTAAACTCACAAACCAAAAAATAAGCTTATAGTTAACATTGGCACACAAGCTTTTATTTAATTAAATTATTATCTAGGAAAATTTAAATAGTTGACTTTAGTTATTAAAGATAATGGTATTTTATTTTTAATGAGTAGTGTCTATATTACTATTTAAAAAATAATCATATATTCACAAATCCATAAAGCTCACATGGGGCATCAAACTAGAGCAAGATACCATAAAACAAAAAACAAGTCATTGAATAGCTAAAACATAAGTAGAAGAACAAGGAGGGGGATCTCGATCACCCAATTTTTCCCATACATTAGTGGGGTTTGTAGTAACCATATGGGGTCTTATCCATCATTATTATAAACATTTTCTTCTTGCTTTTCTTCAGTGGCCACTTGAGCAAGAGAGATGGAAAGATATAGCTTAGGAAACTTGCTAGAGTTTGGCTAGCCCAAAGATTCTTCACCAACAGGTGGTGGAGAGGTAGAGTACCTATTTCTAAGCTATGATTAGCTTTCTTAAGCATGATCTCTTCTCACAAGAGGAGAAGTCTGTGAAAGAGTCTCTTGATGGCCATGGACATGTTAGCTATGACCATGACGATGCCCATGAGGAGAAGATCGACTCCAAGAGGAGGAAGTCAAGATTGCCCTATCTACAACACAAGGGGCATCACCCCAGTGATCCAATAACACCTATAAGTGTAACTTTATTAACTTGCACTTAAATCTACAATAACACATTAGAACAAATCATAGCTTTAGCATACAAATTAACGATCAATAGAACATCTTAAAAATAGAAAAAATTCCATCTTTCCATATGCTAAATATAATCTCCACCCTAAAATAATGTCATATCTAAATGAATTCATGGGGGATGTGAGGCCAATTGTCTAATAAGACTGTATGCTACGAAAATAAGTTAAATTTGAATGAATTGAAAAATCATGAATTCAAGATCAAACATCTTGAGTTTGAGACAAAACTACAAGAGATGTTTAAAAGACTCTTGATGCTCACAAGGGCATCAAGGATTAAGAACACCCAAATTAGACAATTTGGAACCAATATGGAGGCCTTGAAATAGAAGACACTAGGCAACGTGTGCCAATTTAGGCTCTAGTATTGTCGGCCATATGGCATGGAACCCATGTTCGTAGATTGACATTGGTGATTACAAATGCCACCATTGATTGAAGGTTGGCACCATGGACAATTGAGGAGAAAGTTAATGATACCCTTGTCAAGGCTTATAATTGTAAAACAATATTCAAATACCATTTCCAATCCTTCTACCAATGTTTGAATGATCTAATACCAATTTTGTGAACCATATCAATTGAAATGACTTCTATACTTTTGTCAAAGATTTCTCAATCTTGACTGCAAAATTAAAATTGAACCTTAACTTCATTCCGATAATTATAATTTAACATTTGATAAAAAAATTCATTTATAGTTGCTTATCATAATATAATCTACTTATGAAAGATAAAATATCAATCTCTATATAAACTAGTTACTTTCATTAAAAACAAATAAATGCATTCTTAATCTTAACTTTTATCCATTTAAAAAATGACTGTAACAGTACATTGTTTGTTTCAACACACAATATAAAATTTGCATCTAACTATGCAATACATTGTTATTTTTCAACTGTGAAAGTGCTTGATATTTAAAGTCCAATTCAGCCCACTTAGAATTACATATAATATGCATCTATATATATACATAACACATATGTATACATAACACAGGGAGAACAATTATCTTTTGATCTTATTTAAGTAGCATATAAGAATTGACAGATACAGATAAGAGTTCAGACACCTCAAATATTTCTCATCTCATAGGTATATCAAGAGATGGAGTTTTTAGGTAGCTAATAAGAAATCATAGATACAAATAAAAATACTTAATATCCCAGAGATTGTCAACCACCAAATTTTTTCCTGATCTTCTGCACCTCTTTGGCATCGATCTGGAATGCTCCAGCCAGAATATTGTCTGGAATGGGTGGAGTGGAAGTAAAAAGGGCCAAAGAGACTAGAGTAGTACCAGGATTTTGACTGTTAAAGGCACCAATCAGAGCAACAGGTCCCTTCCCAATGTTTTGCAGGTAATGCAGGGTGCTCCTGGGAAACAGGAAAGTATCCCCTTTTTGGATCTTTGTAGATAAAAACTTGCCATTGGCATCAACAAATCCAACACTCAATCGCCCTCGCTGCACAAACACCATTTCAGAGGCTCTTGGGTGAAAATGTGGAGGAATAAGCCCTTTTGGAGCTATGTCAAAGCGAATCATAGTCAATCCTAGACTGTTAATCCCTGGCAGGCTCTGTGGAGTAATGAGAGTTGCACTTAGTCCTGTGCCTGATGTATTGCCTGCAATGCCCAAAACTGATGTCTTGAAATGCTCTGCATGAACCTCTGTGGGATTAAGACATGGAAGCCCATTGATTCTAGTTGAGGAATCTGCTATGTTGGCTACACAGTAATCCTGCAATGCATCTGGATCTGCTCTTATTACTGGAACTATCTGAAATAAAATGAGAACAGAAAACAACAATGCAAGTGAGGCCATTCTAGTGAAAATAGCAAACACAAATGAACGACTTGCCCTATTTCTAACTGGGCTATTTATCATCATCAGCATTGTGGCCAACTGGGTTGAATCTTATCATAGTCTAATCCAGCTCATTGTGGGCTGAATCTTATTGTAGTCTAAAACGGTTACAGCTTTATCTAGTCCATCTTAATCTGGATCTAAATATTTGTGAAGTGATGAGTGGTGTAGTTAAACACGTTATAATCCCACATCTCCAGAGATAGGCATTAATGTTAAAGATACAAGAGACGGGACAGAAGATTTTGTTTTAATGGAAAATTGGGTTTTTCTGACTGTTACATTACCATTAAATGTAGTAGATGAACATCAATATCGGGCAGGTGTAGAAAGTTCAGAATGCAGCGACTCGCGCGGTGGGGAATAAGTTTCTCGTGCAGTTTTTTTTTAGGTATACACCATTGCGTTTCTCGACATTGAAGGCAATAACACACGTGATACTCAATCTGCCATATCGGCCACCGTTCAGATGTCCGTATCTGAGCACCCGCCAAAGATTGACGTCCATGCTAATTGCTTTTTACATCAAATTCGCATATGATCTATCATTTGCGAATCATATTTTATGATCTATCATCGCGATGAGTTAGAACGAGAGAAGAGAATAATTCACGTATGTGTCTTCTTTTCGTATCATATTGCATGATCTATCATCACGGTGAGTTAGAATAAGACAAGAGAATAATTTACATGTTTGTGTCTGGTTCTTCTATCATATCATATTGCATGATCCATCATCACAATGAGTTAGAATAAGAGAAGAGAATAATTCGCATTTTTGTGTCGCTTGATCTTCTATCGTATCATATTGCTGCTTGCATGATCCATCATCACGATGAGTTAGAATAAGAGAGGAGAATAGTTCACATTTCTGTGTTGCTTGACCTTCTATTTTATTTGTTATCCCAATTGATACAAAATCACTCCTTTCTAATATTTCATATGTATTTGTGATCCCAATTCATGCAAAATCACCCCTTTCTAATATTTCATATTAATTAGAATTTGTACTAAATTTATGTAAAAGGTTATTTTTTATTACATCATTTATGAAGGTTCAAAATATGAGAAATACAATATAAGCAATGAGGTTAGATTATGTTTGGAACAATTTTGAGATAATAGAATAGACGATGAGTAGTAAGAGAATAGAATAATTCACATTTTTGTGTCGCTTGATCTTCTATCGTATTTGTGATCCCAATCCGCACAAAATCACCCCTTTCTAATATGTCATGTGTATTTGTGATCCCAATTCATGCAAAATCACCCCTTTCTAATATTTCATATTAATTAGAATATTTATCTAATTTATGTAAAAAAATTATTTATTATGTCATTTATTGAGGTTCAAAATTTGAGAAATACAATATAAGGGATGATGTCAGATTATGTCCCAAACATTTTTGACAGAATGATTACCCTTCAATCCTTGTCTTTCAACTAAAGAGATATCAACAAAGAATTGTGTTCTCGTATTAGATAAATGAACTCGAGATGATATAAAATTCTCCATAAAAAAAAATTATATACAAATATAATAAAAAATAGATCATAAATAGTATTTGTATTTTTATTATTTAAATAAATCTTTTTTATATATATTTATTTGAAATCTATAAATTATTAAATGACATCATAATATTATGTTTACTATTAAATATTAATACACCCCTAGTCGGAGGATATTGCACACCAAGATGCCTTAAATCTTGAATAGTCTAAAAATAAAAAGGTAGTATTTTGTTAAATTTATACATATGTACATGATGTACTCAAAAAGGGAAGCGTGGTATAGAACAAGCAATCTCAATGTACATGGGGTAGGCGGATAGTCAACTTGTTGATCAATATTCTAAAGACTCTCGTAAAGTATGCTACGATGAATGGTCATCTAACAGATCCAAATTATAAAGTTCAATATAAAATATGCCATGGTTATTCACCGAATTCCCAATTGGCTTATGTGTCAAGATGAACTATGTCCAGGTTGGCAACTCGTGTCACATGCAAAAAAAAGTTGCTTCCTCACCGCGTGGCATCTTTACCGCCATTTTGTTCTAACATGTGTCTTTTGCAGGTACCTTACCAATGATGATAGGACAAGGGCTCAATTTTTATTATATCTCAGGCGATGGAGTTTTAATGATACCACGGGATGGGACTTCTTAGCACGAACAATTTTTTTTATTTGAAGCATGCCAAATTTGGAGGTCGTAGATTGCAGGGGTTTTGCAATCATGTTGGTGATAAAATGTATCATTAATCTTCATGTTGTCAAATTAAGATTTTGTTATTTAAGCCACAAAGCCTTCATAGTTACGTATCTTGCTTTGTTTGTTGGGCGAGAAGGAGTGGATTTTTTTGGTGAGAAGGTGGTAGAGTTTGTTGTGTGTGTTGCTTTAAGTGTGTTCTTTAAGGGCATAATGTCTTATCAACCATGGAATTTTTGGGTGCATTTGAAGTCACAACCATGGGAGAGGCGTTTTGAGGGTTACTTGGCTAGAGAGGATTTAGCTATCATGTTGAGACTGAATTTCCTAAAGGTTGAAGACTATGTTCACACAGTCATCGACTTCCATGTCATCATCCCCAAAGCGAGAAGGATTCTGCAACCATCTCAGTTAATTATGGAAAATCAAGTTTATATTGCTCTAGGTACTCATCATTTTCCAAGCACAACGACGGACCATGGCACTTGAGCATCAGGGCGCAAAAGAAAAAGCAAGGAATTGGTTGCAGACTTCGAAGAAGGACAAGGAGAGAATTATGTGGCACACATGGAAGAAGACTAAAATTGATCAACTTTTAAGGGGTTTTATATATTAATGTCATATTTTTGTGTTTTCAGTCAGGCTATTTATCCCTTGTTAACAATGTATATCTATTTTATTAGCGGTTTTTTCAAATAGTCATGTACATTCTGGAAGCATGGTTAGTCTGTGTCTGAGTAAGCACAGTTATAAAGGGATGTAAACATGAATTTTGCAAGGGTTGGTCTCTAGTCTAGGTTCGGTGATGGGCATGGGTTTTTTCTTATCATGCAAGTTAGTTATCTACATAATCAGTTTGTTTGCCAAGATTTTTGGCTTTTGACAAAAACAGCTTATGATATAAAATTTATGTTACTGTCTACTTATTTATTGATATTTACTATAGGCACACTCTGCCTTTTGATTAAAAAAAACTGGCATGTAAATGAGCTCTATCATATTTAATGTAAAAGGTAATTTGTTTTTAATAGTCAAATATTAGATACTTCTCCTCCACTTTGTAATTTGCAATTGTAGGCCACCTCTCAATTTAATTATAAAAAGCTTAAAAATTATAATGATGAAAAATATATTTTAATTATATTTCCTATTTAATTTTTTGTTTAATTTGAGATAATATTTTAATATATTTATTTAGTTACAAGTGGCACATTTTTGTGTGTAGTTGGACTAGGATGCCTAACTTTATATACACATAGCCCTATGTTTAGTTCTTATACTTTGCTTACATAAATACAATCCTTATCCAATTGACTTATTTTTCTAATTTTGATCATGAGTCCAATCCTTATCATATCTTATCATACACAAACCCAACTTTCTTGTCTTACCTAGGTCATCATTGTGGGTGTGAGGTCATCCTTGTATTCATTATCTTGATCCTTTTAATTGCAAAAATAAAAATCAAACATTTAACTAGTTGACCCCATCTTATACTTTGGTCCCAAGCCAATTTTCCATAAATTTTTGTACTTATCATATCTTATCATACACAAACCCAAATTTCTTGTCTTACCTAGGTCATCCTTGTGGGTGTGAGGTCATCCTTATAGTCATTATCTTGATCCTTTTAATTACAAAAATAAAAATCAAACATTTAACTAGTTGACCCCATCTTATACTTTGGTCCCAAGCCAATTTTCCATAAATTTTCATACTTTGGTGTTATGAAAATTAATTAGATTCATTCTAATGAGTCTAGGAAAAATAACATTATAATCTACTATTGATTTATATTGATTGACTATCACAAGAGAAATAAATTGTATCTACACTCAAATCAAGCAAGCAATCTAACATATGTTATCATCTTAGCGCATGTGAATTATGTAACAATCATTTGAGAATTCATGTGCATGTTTGAATCTTGCTTACTATCAAGGTAATTTTTGATATTGCTAGCTTGACTAAAAAGCTGAGTGTGATTTTTTATCTAGTTTTCGTCTTTTTGAATAGTTTATATAGTAGAATCCAATGATCATCAAAGGTCAAGTCATAGACGCAAAGAGAGTTCATGATTATGAACTAGATATAGTACCATGAAGGTGGCCTAGAATAGAACATAGATAAATATTATTAGAATAGTCTGATATTAAACTATATTTTTTATAAACAATGTCAAGGCTCTAACTTTCTAGGAATGGGTAACTTGGATACCCACAAGGAGTTGAAAATTATTATTGTTATTCTCTAAATTATGTGAGATATTATTGTAATGAGATTGAATAAAAGGAGGTTACAAAAGGAAGTCAAAGATAGATATTTATCAAGCATCTTTATCAAGATAGGTAATGACAATGCATTTAGTGCACTTATAGAGCACCTAGGAAAGATAAAGTGAGCTTAAATATTAGGAAAAAATCTTTGGTATATGTTAATGTGTAAGAGTAATTACTACTGATTTATTAAAGATAACTGTCATGTAGTGGGTCATATTAATTTTTACTAAAGTATTTTGAGAGCATGATTGAGTTCATGTTATCATTATATGGTGATTTTAAAATCTATATTTACTTGCTATATAGGATGTATGGATATTATGCAAGTACTCACATACTACTAGAGTATTATTAAATTGAAAAAACATTATAAGATGCATTGATATACTTATTAATACTTGATTAATATAATCTTGGAGTTTTTCTTGAAAGTGTGTTGAACACCCATAATACTGAGAGGGGGGTGAATAAGTATTCTATTAAACCAATTAGTCATAATCCAACCAATTAAAAAAAAATATTTAACTATAGCAATGAATGAGTACATGAAGAAATTCACAACATAACATAACACATGAGCACCAATATTTTTACGTGGAAAACCCAAGAAGGGAAAAACCATGGTGAGGATTAACTCACAATATATTATAATTGGTTATATGTAAAGAGAGAAACTCTTTAATTCCAAACATCTATAATTCCTTTAATAAATTTATTTCCATTCCATAAAATATCGTAACTCCATTCAATTACATTTGCTTAATCCAAAAGATTCCAAACATTGACTTAAAGTCTACAATAAGTTTCATAATACTTCCAATTGATTTTAGAAACGTGTCATCTTACACGACATTTAATAATAAAAAAAATTGTAAAAGAAATTTACAATTCAAGACTTAGGCATTATGTCGCCTAAAGTTCTACAATAATCATACAAGAATGAAATATAATAGATATATCAAGAAATCTTCATTTGATCTTCAATCCAATTGCTTATCTTCAAACATGAAGACGAGAACAAGGTTTAGGTGCTTTTTCCGCCCAACCTCAAATCTTAAGCTTCCCCAAAATTCCTTAATCATTCAAAGAATACCCGACCTTGCACGAATCGCTTAGCAAAAAGAAGTCGACAAGCAAGATGGAATCTGATGCATGCCTAGTATAACTAGTAAATCCACAAGAATTTTCATTTTTCTAATTCATTTAAGAAACAAGCAAGTTTGATACTAGGATATGGTAGAGATTTATTTTCATTCCATCTATTTCACTGGTCCTTAGGTTACTTGGCCAAGTAAAATTTCATGCATGACAAATAATTATAGTTTTGGAAAAGCAAAACTACGCTCTCTAAAAACCCATATTCGGCACCCATCCCGGAAGGTAACTTTCCAAACACATGTCATGCACATTCAATTATCAAGCATGCATGGTTCCATTCAAAAATTAATAAAAGAAGTTGTAACACACATATGTAACTAAGTACATATAAAACAAAAACGAATAAATGAGCACACATTCTTTTTGTTCATTTACCCATAAAAAATGAATAACATTTCAATATAATCCTCTTCTAAACTCATTTAATTTCAAGTAATTATATTTTTATTTTACTTTCTTTCTCTTTTCTATTTTTCATATTTCCCTTAAAATATTATCTTTTCAAAAACATAAAACCTCATATTTAATTATGTTTCGTAGCAATTTAGTATCATTCCTTGTGAATTATCAATTTTCACTTTTACTTTTGAAGCACATTTAAATACACAAAATTATTTTATCTTATCATTCTGGAAAACATTCAACAATTTTATTCTGTGATATTTTAATGACTTCATGCTCTTTTCTTGCAATTTTCAATTCTCTGTCTGTACAGTTAACGCATATAGTTTTCTTTTGGAGGTTTTTGAATATAAAATCATGTAGTTTCATGTGAAAATCTTTACTATATGTCATGGAATAAATCAAAAACATATTGTTTTATGTGTGAACCTTATAAATATGCTAAAAAAAAAATCTCTAAAGAAAGAAATCTACTACCTCTTAATAGTTTTATGTTCAATTTGGTTCTTTATCTTCATGAAAATACATTCTGGTGTAAAAATTTTCTTTGCTTTTGATAAAAACAGTAATATGTTTTCAATAGTTAAAATAAAAGAATAAAAGAAAAATAGTTAAACTCAGATATTAATTTACTGTGAATTTGGTAAATAATGTTTTCATTGAATCTACCTATCAATCTCCCATAGCTGTGTGTTTTTCCTAAATCCAGAGATGAATCTTTGTTCTTCTGTTCTTTCTGTGAGTATGTTTCCTGTAGGTTGCTCTTAGTGCTCTGGTTGTCTTTCTCTTTCCATTTGTCTACTTTCCTCCTATTGTTCCTATGGTCTTTTATTTCTTTTAGTGTTTGTGCGCCTCTTCTATACTTGCGCATGTATCACATGCATCAAAATTTTCTTCTTTTCGTGCTTGAGTGCCCTTCCTCTGGTCTCCTATTACGCATCTCCTCCTTACTTCCCACACACCTCTCTTCCTCACTTCCCATGCATCTCTTCCTACTTCCCACGCCTCTCTTCCTTACTTCATTTCTGCTCTTTATTTCCTCCTCCCTGTTGGTCGCGCCCTATCCTCTCTTCACATGCGTATTATGGAGATAGATATATTATGTTTTTCTCTTCTGGCCACGCCTCCTCCCATGTGCATGAGGGATATGTTGATATCTTTGATCCTCTAATCTCTCTCTCTAACACTGAGTTAACTGCTATTTTAATTATTCTCCTCCTTTCTCTACTTGCATGTTGATATTTTTAGAAAGTTCGATCCTCTTTTCTCCATAATCTACTGCCTATTCATTTCTCTATTAAACATGACTAACAATTAATAGGTTTACTACAGGGATGTGTAAAGATGGTAGAGTTGGAGTTTTCAATTTCAGTTCAACCAAACAATATAATTCAATTTTAATGCATGTCTAGAACTATATTTCATAAATATTTCTTTTATTATTTGCTAAAATAATCAAATAGATTAATAAACACAAATTTTACATTATATATAAATGAACAATTTTCTCACAACAATAATCAAATTGCCATTTCAAAACAAACATATTCCTTTTCACATAAATTTGAGCAATCAGATAAACTTATTAAAAATTTCCAAATAATAATCATCACGAAAACACATTAATAATAACTAAGTGGTGTGTGAGATTCCATCATCCTTATTAACGTCTAATGGCTAAAATGACTCTACCTAATCAATTTTCTCACCTTCATTCTCGTTCACCTATTCCTGTGTTCACTTGCAGTCAAATTCTCTCCAGCAATGACAATCCCTAAATTTCATAAATAATGAATTCAAATCATTTCATTTGCATTTAAATTTAAATTTAAATAATCATCTAACATAAACATGCAAATCTCATGATTAATAATTGCAATTAAATTAATGATAAAATCAATATGTGACATCCTTCCCCTCTTGGAAGAGACATCATCTCGATGTCTTATTAATCAATCAATAAGCATAGTATCTCAATTAGTAAAACATAGTATTTCAATCATAATTAAATAATGATTAACATCATAGTTCTCAAAAAATAAGCATAAAAAATTCATAGTAGCATCCACACTATCCAAGTTCACAACATGTGAATCAAAAACTAGAGTATCAAGTATCTCATGCATTAAACAAATACTATTCTAAGAAATAAAATGAGGAAAATGATGGTCAATTGTCTCAGAATCCTCCCATGTAGCACTATCCTCAGTATACCGGTCCCACTGGAGCTTGTACTGGGTGCTATCCTTGTTACGTAGCTTAATGCTACGTCTGTCTAGAATTCAGATGGGCTCCACTAGCACCACCCCTGGATCTTGTACCTGTAATGAACGCCAATCAAGTATATGACATGCATCAGGATGGTATGGTTTCAATAAAGAAACATGGAATACATTATGGAGTCAAGCTAGAGAATGTGGTAACACTAGTCTATAAGCAACTGGATTAATGACTTCCAGTACATCAAATGGTCCCACAAATCTTGGAGCCAGCTTTGATGATTTCCCAAATGAGATAGAAATCTTATAAGGCTTAACCCTCAAAATGACTTTATCTCCCACATCAAACTATCTGAAAGTCCTATTTCTATCAGCATAGCTCTTCTGTCTATTGGATGCCTCCTTCAACCTACTCTTGATCAACTTCATTTGCTCATCCATTTCCTTGAGCATATCTAGACCAATGATGATCCTATCTTCTATCCTATCCCAACTGATGGGTGTGCAACACTTTTGTCCATAAAGTGCTTCAAAAGGTGCCATTCCCAAAGATGCATGGAATGAGTTGTTGTAGAAAACTCAACCAATGGCAAATATTCTTCCCACTTGTACTGCTCATCCATGCAGTACATCCTCAGTAGATCCTCAACAACCTAGTTGACCCTTTCTGTTTGGCCATCAGTTTGTGGGTGATATGTAGAACTAAAATTCAATTTAGTTCCTAAAGTTGCATTCAGTGTTCTCCAAAACCTATATGTCATCTTGGTGTCCCTATCTAATATAATGGTCTCTGGTACACCATGTAATCGAAATATCTCTTGCAAAAATTTCTTTGCAAGTGTCAATGATCCATCTTTCATATTCCTAGGTATAAAATGTGAAACCTTCGTTAGCTTATCAACGACTACTAAGATGGTATCATGCCTATTCCTGCTCAAAGGTAATCCTTGGATAAAATCCATACTGATTACTTGCCACTTATACTCAGGTATATCATGGGGATACAAAAGTCCTGCTGGATGCACATGCTTAGCCTTGACTCACCGGAATTCCAAACATCTAGCCACATACTCCATAACATATTTCTTGAGCTTAGGCCAAAATTACAAAGTCTCCAACTCTGCTACCATCTTCGTAACTTCTGGATTTCCTGAGTAAGGTGCATCATATACTTCCTCAAGAATTAACTTCCTGAAGTTTCCACCCTCAGGGATATACATCCTTCCCTAATATCTTAAAATACCATCATACTCCATCACATATCTATCAAATCTATGATCTAAAGGATTTTCCTCTAAGGCTTGCTTGACCCTCTCATAATACTCATCTGTTGGAAGATGATGCAACACTTGTTGTCTCAAATTTGACCTTGTAGTCAGCATAGAAGAGAGATGTCTTCTCTTGCTAAGAGCATCTGCAACTCTATTTCCCTTTCCCTTGATATACTTAATACCAAAATCATACTCACATAGGAACTCAAGCCACCTTCTTCATCTCACATTGAGATTAGGTTGTGTAAAGATGCACTTAAGTCCTAAATGATTTGTCTTTAGTTCAAATGGTTTCCCTAGGAGGTAATGTCTCCACATCTATAATACATGAACAATAGCTGCAAGCTCAAGATCATGTGGCGCATAATTCAATTCATATTGTTTCATTTTTTTGGACTCATATGCAACCACTTTCCCTTCCTACATCAACAGAGCTCCTACACCTTCACCTGAAGCATCTGTAATCATTATGAAGTGCCCATTAGGATCTGGTATAGTCAAAACTAGTGCTGATATCAACTTCTATTTTAGAAATTGAAATGGCTCCTCGCACTTCTCAGTCCACTCAATTTTCCTTCCCTTCTTTTGAAGAGAAGTAATAGGTGTTGCTATCTTATAGAATCCTTCCATATATTTCCTATAATACCTTGCAAGCCCCATGAAACTACGAACCTCAGTAACACTCTACGGTGTTGGCCAATCCACGATTGCTTCTATCTTCGCAGGATCAACTGAGATTCCCTCATTTGATATGACATGACCCAAGTAGTGAACCTTCTTCTGAAAGAATGTAAACTTTGAAAACATACCATAGATCTTTCGATCTCTTAGTCATTGCAAGACTATCCTCAAGTGCTTCTCATTCTCCTCTTCTATCTTAGAGTAAATAAAAATATCATCTATGAATATAAGCACAAAATCATCTAAACAATCCCTAAAGATGTTTTTCATAAGATACATGAATTTCATTGGGGCATTCGTTAGACCAAAAGGTACCACTGTGAACTCGTAATGTCCATACCGAGTTCAGAAAGCTATCTTTGGAATATCCTCCTCCTTAATCCTTAGCTGTCGGTAACCTGATCTAAGATCAATCTTAGAAAACACTCTGGCCCCTTTCATCTGATCAAATAACTCATCTACCCTAGGTAAAGGATACCTATTCTTAATGGTAACCTTGTTCAACATTATGTAATCAATACACAATCTCAAGGTCCCATCCTTCTTCTTCACGAAGATTACTGGTGCACCCCATGGAGATACACTTGGTCTAATCCCTAGGATCACATCATATGACCTCAATAGTGCTACATATAGGTTAACTTGGGTTTGGAAATCAAGTAGCTCTAAATCGCTACAAGATAGACATGAATCTACCCTCTTCTCTACTCGGTTTCGATATTGAACCATCCATGCATGTGACATATAACTAGGTCTAATAGGTAACTTAGAAAATACTTTAGGATCAATAAAGCATTCAGTAGCTCCTGTATCTATCAAAATAGAAACTGATTGACCAAAATGCTTACCTATCATTTGAATAGGTGAAGCTTGAAAATTTGCTCGATGGTTGTCAACCGCTGCATGAATCTGGTGCTGCGATGCTCGCCGATCATTTACTCCTCGCCGACCTCCTGCACATTGTGGGCAATTAGAGGCATAGTGATCTCCTCCATAATTGTAACATCCACCTCATGGCCCTGGGTGACCACCTATCCTGTTCCTAGTATTAGAGAAGTTGGTGTTATTATTATTCACTTTCTTGTTTCCACCAAAGTTTCTTTCTCCTTTTTCCTGAGAGCTTGTTCCTCTCTTTAGGTTCCTTATCTGTTGATTATTGTTACCCTTTTCGTTATTACTGTTTTGGAACTTCCTGTTTCCAAATCCAGATTTAGAATTCACATTCTTTCTATAGTTTGCTACCTGTTACAACTTTTGTTCCTATTTTATGGCCTTCTCAAAGACCTCATCCATAGTCAATGGATTATGAATATCCACATCAACTCCTATCTATGGCCTCAATGCTAGGATGAATTTCTGAATACGGAACCGCTCATCCATCTGATACTATGGTACATACTTCAGGAGATTAGTGAATCTCTCCCAATACTAAGTAATTGTCAAACCACCCTGTGTCAGATTCTGAAACTCTGCCATTTTTCTATCAAAGAACAGCTATGGAAGCCATCTCTTCCTAAAAAGTTGCAAAAATACTTCCCATGTAGTCCCACCTGGTAGTAGCTTCTTCTAAGTTTTCTCATTATCCCACCAAGTAGCAACTTCTTGAGTAAGTTGATATGCAGCCCAAACTACCTTAGTCTCATGAGACATATTCCTGAGCTCAAAATACTTTTCCATTTCAATTACCCAGGCTTCAGCTCCATCACCGATGGTCTTACCATCAAGCTTGTGCGGGGCTACCCTTTTCAAGTCTTTTGCCAACTCCCCTTCAACCCTAGCTTGAGGATTTGGTAGTTCTTCAACCCTTGGATTTTCATTGGTGGGTTGCTCTTGATTTTGGGGAACTTTGTTCTGAGGGTTTTGTCCTTCTCTCACTCCTCAAACTTCTTGTTCGAGATTATCCATTTTGGTACCTTGCTAATTCAAAAGATTAAGAATCTGATCCAACTTGCATTACTTGTAGCAACTCCTTTTCCTCTTGAACCCATTATTTATCAACAATTCCTGCATCAAGGAATGTTTCTTTAGCGTAATGGACAAAGGAACCTAGTGTTCAAACCTAGGGCTCTGATACCAAATGTAAAGAGCAAAACTCTTTAATTCATTTCCATTCCATAAAATATTGTAACTCCATTCAATTAAATTTGTTTAATCCAAAATATTCCAAACATCGACTTAAAATGTACAATAAGTTTCATAATACTTCCAATTGATTTCATAAACGTGTCATCTTACACGACATTTAATAATACAAAAACATTGTAAAAGAAATTTACAATTCATGACTTAGGCATTTTGTCGCCTTAATTTCTACAATAATCATACAAGAATGAAATATAATAGATATATATCAAGAAATCTTCATTTGATCTTCAATTCAATTTCTTATCTTCGAACATGAAGACAAAAACAAGGTTTAGGCACTTTTTCCGCCCAACCTCGAAGCTTGCACTTCCCCATAATTCCTTAATCATTCAAATAATACCCGACCCTACATGAATCGCTTAGCAAAAAGTAGTCGACAAGCAAGATGGAACCTGATGCATGCCTGGTATAACTAGTAAATCCACAAGAATTTTCATTTTTCTAATTCATTTAAGAAACAAGCAAGTTTGAATCTTGGATATGGTAGAGAGTTATTTACATTCCATCTATTTCAATGGTCCTTAAGTTACTTGGCCAAGTAAAATGTCATGCACGACAAATAATAGCAATTTTGGAAAAGAAAAACTACACTCTCTAAAAACCCATATTCGACACCCGTCTCGGAAGGTAACTTTCCAAACACATGTCGTGCACATTCAATTATCAAGCATGCATGGTTCCATTCAAAAATTAATAAAAGAAGGTGTAACACACGTATGTAACTAAGTACATATAAAACAAAAACGAATAAATGAGCACACATTCTTTTCATTCATTTACCCATAAAAAATGAATAACACTTCAATATAATCCTCTTCTAAACTCATTTCATTTCAAGTAATTATATTTTTTATTACTTTCTTTCTCTTTTCTGTTTTTCATATTTCCCTTAAAATATTATCTTTTCAAAAACATAAAAATCTCATATTTAAATTTGTTTCGTAGCAATTTAGTATCATTCCTTGTGAATTATCAATTTTCACTTTTACTTTTTAAGCATATTTGCATACACAAAATCATTTTATCTTATCATTATGGAAAACATTCAACAATTTTATTCTATGATATTTTAATGACTTCATGCTCTTTTCTTGCAATTTTCAATTCTCTATCTGTACAGTTAACGCATATATTTTGTTTTTGGAGGTTTTCTGAATCTAAAATCATGTAGTTTCTTGTGAAAACATTTACTATATGTCATGGAATAAATCTAAGACATATTGTTTTCTGTGCGAATCTTTTAAATATGGTAAAATAGAATTCTCTAAATAAATAAATCTACTATCTCTTAATAGTTTTTTGTTCAATTTGGTTCTTTATCTTCATGAAAATACAGTCTAGTGTATAAACTTTCTTTGCTTTTGATAAAAACAGTAATATGTTTTCAATAGTTAAAATAAAATAATAAAAGAAAAAGAGTTAAACTCAGATATTAATTGACTGTGAATTTGGTAAATAATGTTTTCATTGAATCTACCTGTCAATCTCCTATAGCCTTGTGTTTTTCCTAAATCTGGAAATGAATCTTTGTTCTTTTGTTCTTTCTGTGAGTATGTTTCCTGTAGTTTTCTCTCAGTGCTCTGACAATCTTTCTCTTTCCCTCTGTCTACTTTCCTCCTATTGTTCCTATGGTCTTTTATTTCTTTTAGTGTTTGTGTGCCTCTTCTGTACTTGTGCATGTATCACATGCATAATAATTTTCTTTTTTTTGTGCTTGAGCGCCCTTCCTCTCATCTCCTGTTGCACCTCTCCTCATTACTTCCCACACACCTCTCTTCCTCACTTCCCACACCTCTCTTCCTACTTCCCATGCCTCTCTTCCTTTCTTCCTTTATGCTTTGTATTTCCTCCTGCCTACTGGTCGCACCCTATCCTCTCTTCGCATGCGTATTATGGAGATAGATATATTCTATTTTCCCCTTCTGGCCATTCCTTCTCTCCCTCTTCTCTCACACACATGAGGGATATGTTGATATATTTGATCCTCTAATCTGTGTCTCTAACACTGAGTTAACTGCTATTTTAATTATTCTCATCCTTTCTTTGCTTGCATGTTGATATTTTTAGGAAGTTTGATCCTCTTTTCTCCATAATCTACTGCCTATTCATTTCTCTATTAAACATGACTAATAGTTAACAGGTTTACTATAGGGATGTGTAAAGATGATAGAGTTGGAGTTTTCAATTCCAGTTCAACCAAACAATATAATTCAATTTTATTGCATCCTATAATTATATTTCATAAAGATTTCTTTTGATATTTGCTAAAATAAACAAATAGATTAATAAACACAAATTTTACATTATATATAAATAAACAATTTTCTCACAACAATAATCAAATTTCTATTTCAAAACAAACATATTCCTTTTCACATAAATTTGAGCAATTAGATAAACTTATTAAAAATTTCCAAATAATAATCATCACAGAAACACATTAATAATAACTAAGTGGTGTGTGAGATTTCATCATCCTTATTAATTTCTAATGGCTAAAGTGACTCTACCTAATCAATGTTCTTGCCTTCATTCTCATTCACCTGTTTCTGCGTTCACTTGCGCTCAAATTCTCATCAGCAATGACAATCCCCGAATTTCATAAATAATGAATTCAAATCGTTTCATTTGCATTTAAATTTCAATTTCAATTTCAATTTAAATAATCATCTAACATAAACATGGAAATCTCATGATTAATAATTGCAATTAAATTAATGATAAAATCAGTACTTGGCATTATAAGATATTACAAGGTTCACTGTCAAGACTCATTGTCTTTGAAAAGGCTCATAACCTAAAAATATATACAAGACAAAATTGGCTACATAGCCAAGGCATGAACTGATACAAAATACACTTTTCTTGTGGGTAAGTGCATGGATATGTGACACAACTTTGGCTCTTAAGATGCCACCTTTTTTTTGAAATCAACAAAATCTGATTTGCACGAGAAAATGAAGATAGTTATGCTCAAAATTTCAAGATGCAGCAAGAAAAAAAGTTGAAGTGCTTCAAGTCTATTGTCTAAGATACTATTTTTTTTTAAAATAATGAAGATTAAGGGTCTCAAAAAGAGGGGGGGGCAAAATAGGTCTTGTTTTTATGAAAAACAATAGCATTGCGCCTGAGGGCTCCCCCCTTTTTGATTAATGTTTTTATAGAATTTCAAAAATTCCAATGGTGATAAATTCGCTGACACCATGTAGTTTATCCTCATTATTTCGGATATTTTTTTTAATCTATATATAATATTTTATGAATTTTCAAAGTGGACAGATCCTGAAAAGCTGAAATTTGAGCATGCTCCCCCCTAAATGTTTTGAAAACTAATCAAAAATTGATTTTTTTTCATCATGTGTAGAATGGAGTCTAGTTTCAAAAAATTTAATTTGTTTCACATTTCGATGAATGAGTAAAAATCCATCTTAAAACTAGCACATGTTGGTTTTTGACCAAAAACAAAGGCATTTACAATAGAAGCCATGGATCAAAACCTTAACTAAATAAAAATAAAAATAATAATTATATATTTAGATAGCTAAGAGAGAGGTTAATGCTATCATGGTTTTTTAATAAAATTACATTGAAAGACGTGCAAATGAGCCAGTGAGCACAAGCGAAAATATGAGGAAATTTGACACCCTTTCAAAAAGTCACGTCTTTTTCATGAAATGGCTTTCCAAACCTTTGGTTCAGATGCCCAATGCAAAATCTAACCCATTGGGTTGGTATTTCCCAATGCACCTATTTGGCATGTGCCAAATGGGTTGCTTCACTTTGCTAGTGCCAAATTTGGCGAGCACCACATGACTTTTGGAATGCATTTTTCTAAACTCTTTGATTTTCTCTTTCTCTATCAAGGAAACTATATACATGAAATAAACATTTAAGTCTAAGTTTACATTTACATATGGACATTTAATTTCTTATACTTTAAGTTATATTTCATGTATATAGGCAAGATGTTTGAGAGTGGTTTCAAATCTCTAGGAGTTATAATGCAAATTCTAGTTTTTGGAAGATCTTAAAAAATTTAGACTTAGTCAAATTTCAGTAATCAGCATGTCAAATTTTAGTAATCAAGAGGTCAAATTTCAGTAATCAGGATGTCAAATTTCATCTTTCTCTCTCTATCTCACTCATTTTCATCTCTTATTCTCTAGACCTCTCTCCCTCTCTCACTATCTCCATCCCTTTATCTGAAAATCTCTTCCTTGATCTCAAGAACTACGTCTCTACATGTCCATCTCTCTCTCCTTCCCTCTCAAAGATCTATCTCCCTCACTCCTTCCCTCTCTACATTTCTCTATCTCCCCTCCCTCTCCTTTTATCTCTATATCTCTCTCTACTCTCAATATCACCTCTCTCTATATGTCTACCTATCCCTCTCTCCCTCTCTCCCTTCTTTCTCTCTTACTCTTTGCTTCCCTCTCTCTCCTTCCCTCTCTACTCTCTATCTTGCCATTCTCTCCCTCCTTCCCTCTCTAGTTCTCTATATCTCACTTCTCTCTCCTTCCCTACCTCCCTCTCTAATTTTCTCTATCTCCCCCTCTCTCTCCTTTCCTTTCTACTTCTCTCTATCTCACCTCTCTTTCTCCCCCCCTCTCTCTCCCTCTCTCTTCTTTCACCCACCTTTTCTCTCTACTTCCCGCTATCTAACCTATCTCTCTATACATATTTCTCTCCCTCCTCCTTCCCTCTCAATATCTCCACCTTCCTCCTTACCTCTCTAATTTTCTCTCCATCACACATCTCTATCACCTATCTCACTTCTCTCTCTATCTCACCTCTCTCTCCCTACCTATCCCTCCCTCCTCTCTCTTATCTCTCTCACCTCTATATCTCCATCCCTACCTCTTCCTCCCTATCTCCATCCATCTATACTTACCTTTATCTCCTCCTCCCTCTATCTACCTAGACCTCTCTCTATTTTTGTCTCACCTCTCTCTCCATCCCTACCTCTCCCTATATCTCTCCTTTCATATCTGCTTCTCTCTACCTAGTTGTCCCTCTATACCTATTTCTCTC